>JAGFMF010011690.1:3731277-3747485 GCA_019455555.1 Galemys pyrenaicus | reverse complement strand
TCTTTGTGGATCTGTGTGATAAGTCCCTTGTCAGTAATGTTGTGTGTAAAGATTTTTCTCCCAGTTGGTGGGTTGTCGCTTTGTTTTGGCTAATGTGTCTTTTTTGATTTTGTTTTTAAGATAATTTTTGAACCTACTTCTCCTTTGTTTGCCTATAGTTTAGCTACCCATAATTTAAAAAATCCTAGTAGCTCTTAATATCAGTCACGAAAGTTGTTATGGGGAAAATATAAACAGTGTCATATGACAGACCTACTGGGATCATCTCTCTGACAAGGTGATATTTTAGCCAAATGACAAGGAGCCATCCTGGAATGTTATAGGAACTAGAATTTCAGGAGGAGAGAATATAGTGCACAAAAACTCCAAGAGGAAAACAAGCTTCATGGGTTTGAGAGGAGAAATAAGTTTGGAGTGGCTAAATCATGGTGAACTAGGAAGGGTACAGGGATAGGGATATTAGAGATTATACAGAATTTTAAGCCATGGAAAGGAATTTGGATTTCATTCTAAGTATGATAGCAATCCACCAACCATGAAAAGAGAAGAAACACCCATGGCTTTGGGGCACTAATATCTATCAAAATGAGGGAGTTGTAAAGAAGGGCTAGAGTGACAGGGAAAGAGGATTTTAGTTTGAGAAATTGATAGTTCTGAAAGTTAGCAATCCCTTAGTCCCTAACTCACATTTCTAAAAGATCAGAATCAAACTTCTGGATTTAAAGAGATTGCCAAGGAGAGAGTCTTAAGGAAGAAGGAAGGCCAAAGATACAGCGTTGGAGAAGTAGAAATAGTGGTAGAGAGGTCTCAAAGGAAATTTGAAAGGATAAAAGAGAGCTGCCCATGTTTCAGACATAAGGATAGGACTTATTGACAGAAGAGAGAGCAGATTAAGAGTTGTGATGGACTTCAGATTCAAGATTATGTAGACTGGGCAGCAACACTTAGACCTCAAAGAAAGATAAGCAGTCAAGTTGGGGCTTCTATATTGGGTGGGGAGGTGGGCAGGAATAGTTTAAGTCAGTTCATGTGCTAGATGCGACCAGGCCAGGAATCCCAAAGTTGAGGTCTTGTTCGATCAAGTACCCACTCGTGCTGACTGACCTTAATGAAATAGGCCTTAATGTCATCTCCTATGAGTGAGGTTTAGTTGAAGGAAGTGAAGGGGTAGACTCTTGAGGATGCATGTTTAAAACAGCCATGGTGGTTCCCCCAAATAGTCAATAAGGGATGTGTAAAACCATTTTTTGAGGATCAGTGAGAGCTCAGCTGAGGTTACAATGCATTGCTTTATGGTGGCCTTGTTTCCATGGTTTCCTTTCTCATGCAACTTGAGAGAGGGAGCAGAGAAAACCACCTATTGTCTTCAATAAGTCTAGGGAAGGAATAGTAGCTTGACGTTAGAGGCTACTGTATATTTTTTCCTCACTGTCACAATATTTTTAGTTTTGTAGAAAAAAAATGGAACTATATTAGGTCAACTTGAAGTTTGCTATTTTTTCGTATTAAAATTTATGTATTATTAAGCCCAAGTTTGAAAATATGCAATAAGTGTAACCAAGGTTTTACATTAAGGTTTTAATGATTTATATTTAGCTGACTTTAAAAGAAATTTGAAAATATTGGACCACTTGTTATAATGATTTGGGTTCTTAAAGTAACCATGTGCTTTGGATAACAAGAATATACAAATAAATAGTAATGGTATAACACAAATTTCAAATTTTTTGAGTGACACATTAACAATGAGAAGTTTTCCACTGACTGATATTTTAATGCCACACCCCCAGCAAACCTGTAATTAAAGTTATTTTGGCATTTTCATCTCAACTACCTGCTTTTGGGGGGTGGGCGGGTTTTAATTCTACTTCTAAAATGAGCTTCCAGATACAATTTGACATAAAATACAAAGTCTTATCCTAGCAACAATTTCCCTCCATGGTTCCATCATGAAATACACAAATATGTTACTTATTAGTGTTAAAAGTTGTAAAGGTATTTTTTTTTTAAAGGAACATAAAATAGAAAATCAAACTTTTTCTTGCTTGGATTTGTTGACCAAAGTGTGTATGTGAGATACACATATAAAGCCTGGTTGCATTATAATTCCCACAAACATCTGAGTTCACTATAGCATATTGCATATATTACCAGGATAAGGCAGTAGCACACTCTCTGTGCATATCTTCTTATTAGAACATTAACTGATCCATACTTTTCTTTGAGTGATACAATACTTGTCCTGAGATGATTCGTGGGAAAAGAGTTTGGTTTTATAGTTATATACTTTAAGCCATGTACGAATAAGTTAGAGCAACAGCATCCAAACAGAAAACAAGCCAGCAGAAAGTTAAGGCAGTAGAAGGAGAATCATCTCTCCTTTTGTTTATTGCTTATCTTAATCTTTCAAGTACATTTTATATGAAATTTTGATGTTTTCCTTTCCCATTCGTTTATTTTATATATGGAATGTATCCGTAATATAAGTTATACATATACACTTTTATAAATACATGTCTCTATCTCTCTTTCTGTCTGTAACACTAGGGGATAAATCTTGTAAAGAGTCATCTCTGGGTCTTTTCTCCCCTTGAATATGAATGCTGACCCAGGAGGGGAAAGGCTTTAGATAACTTCTGAAGCAGGGAGTTAAATTCTTCACTGGAATTCAGAAAGTAAAAGGAAAGTGCTTGGGAAAAAATCTTATGCTGAGGTGGGGGGTCAGAGAAAGGCCATTGAATTCTCGCAGGAAGGTCATGGGGGCAGTGGGAGGAGTCACGGACTTAGGATCATTTGAAGAATGCCATCCTTTAAGTAGGTTTTAGGCATATCACTGGTTGAGAAACATCAATATGGTCGTTCTCGCACAGCAATTCTAGGAAATGCCTCCTAAGACATTTTTTAGACCAGGGTGGGGGTAAAGTAGAACAACTCTCACTAAGCACTGAGTCACACATAAGAAGAATCTATTTTACTCTTAGTCTTTTATGTGTGTAATGGTTCTGTTTGTCCCTCTTTCCCTCTCTTTCCTCCTCATATATGTACAGTCTCATTTTCTCAGAAATAACAAGAGTCTAAGCCTCAAATACTTTCAGAGGTTTTATAATCCCCTCTTCAAATTTTAAAATTCTCCAGTGTCACCATAATATACAAATACAAATACAAAAAGAAACGAACGACATCAGGGACTACTGTTGAGCTAAATGTAGTGTCACTTAATGTAGTTCTTGATAAACCTTTATGATAAATTAGAGGTTTCCCATTTCCCCAGTCAGCTGGCTATAAGATGTTGGCAGTTTTTTTTTTTTAACATGAGGGTCTTAGAATTTGTAGCTATGTATTTTTAATACTGTCAATAAACAGCTTCCTCAAGACTCAGAGGGGCAATAATGGAAGCTGTTAACAGAGTGTGAAAAGCAACGGGCTAGCAAAGGTTAATCACATGGCTGCCCACTAATGACCTCTACAGCCCTCAGTTTAAACCCAACAGCACTTGTAAAGACCAATCACGTGAATAATTTCCTGTCTGAGGTAGGCTTTATGGTTAAGAATAAAAGCAGAGCTGATTGTGAATAGAAAGTCCCCGGCAGGGGAGGTGGTTATTATTTTTAAGCTGATCTAAACACCTGGGTTTCCCACTGGACCCTATTAAACTTCCTCCATTATGTCTAAATATTTCAATCATTTCTACAGCAGTTGTGAATTAGTGCATTACTAAGGTATACAAGAACTAGGAGTGAGGGCAGGTTGACAATGGCAAAACATGCCGTCCTCAAGGTGATGACAGTCAGGTAGGGAGAATCCCAGGCTTTGGGAAAGGATTTGGAGGGGTCATTCCTCCCTCCTTTTCCCCCTCTTTCCACCCGCCTCAAGGAAGACCACACGTAAAGCCATTCAAACCAAGAAAATTTTACTATTTTAAAGGCCTCTAGATGAGGAGATTCCTTAGCTTGCCCTGGTAACCCATTACATTGTTTAACAGCCCTCACTATCAGCCCACAGTTTCCCATATAAAGGACTTAAGTAATTTCTGCTGTGGTTTGGACCCATTTTCCCTGCCCTTCTTTGGATGGCTGTAGTTAACTGATCCCTCCACATTTTATTATAGACTTGGTTAAACATTACTCCTCTCCCAATAAAATTGCTGAGTCTTTGAAGATTTTATTTTCTACTTCTAGCTTATAGAACTGAACATATTTAAGTGAGGAGTCTTCTAAAACTCTTATTTAGTAACAATGACATTTTTAGGTTCATGGTAAGGATAGGATTTAAAGACAGTAATTGGACTTTAAGGTTACAATTTTGCACCTAGAACTTGGGTGGTCCTTTGGGCAGTAGGTCAGTCCATACTCAATGTTTTCTCTTTTTTTGTCACTTTTATTTTCCTACCAGTCCATTATATTTTTTTAAGGTTTATGTATTTATGCATACAAGACCTGGGGTTCAGGCCAGGGATGCAGGGGGTGAGGATTTTATATGAGTCTTTTGTAAATTATAAGAGCCAAAAAGGGCACTATGTAACAGAGGAATAAGAATGATATAAACAGTCTGATTTCAGTTCAAATTTACCTCTTTTAACTTCTTTCCAGAGCCTGGACAAATTACCAATAACACTAAATTCCCTGTAAACAATAATTACTTTTTAGAGTTGCTCTAAGTAATGCATCTACCATCCCTGAAATACAGTGGGAGGTCAGTATATGTTGGTTCTTATCCCATTCCCTAATTAAAGCAACCCTGAATTTAGCATGGTAGCTTATAGTTGCTAAAGATCCATAGGAAGCATCTAGATATACTGAGCAACTATATTGCCAGGTAGCACACATACAACTTGAACTCATTTAGTCAAGAAAGGAATTTACTATTTTGCCTGGACAATAGGAAGGTGTAAAGACATTTAAGTAGAGATGCTTAGAATTAGGGTCTCTCTGGGAAGGACCACATGTATATTCTTTATCTTTTTTCTCTACTAGTCTCCTAGATCCTCAGCCTTATTTTCTCAGACCAATTTTCATTTAACTTGAAATATGGCCTGCTGCTGCTCTCAGACTCTATCTTCCATCTCCACCACTGTGGGGGTTGGGGGGTAGGGTGGCAATCCTCTCTGATCTCCAGCTAGAAAATAGTGGGGATAGGAATCAAACTGGTCCAATTGCCTTCACCTATGTCCTTATTCTCATAGAGGCACTATATATACCTTCATTACCAGATGACCTAGGTAAAGGATTTAAAAGAGGGCATTTTAATGCATTTTCCTGATTGGGCACTGATAATGATTATACTAATGATGATGAGGCTGGTAACCAGATTCTTTATATTTGTATAATGCTTTAAAAATCTGCTAGGCTCCAGATCATTCTAAGAACTACCCTGCCAGAGATCTTGTGGTATAATTGGAGAAATTTTATTTTTCCAGTAAAATATTGGGGTATATGTGGAGGTTCTTATTTACTTTGTGCTTCTCTAAACTTTTTAAATTTACTATAGTGAATATGCATTACTTTTATAATTAAATGAGTGTTTCTAGAAATAAATATAACTCATGGTCTTATGTGTGACTTCTCCAATCTCAATTCTCTCTCTAGACCTTTCCATGTTCTCTTTCCATTGCCCTGAATTTTCTTTCTCATGGATTTTTTTTTTCACTTTCTTTGGGTTTTGCCGAAATGTCATCTCTACAGAAAAGCAATGATGAGGGGCAGATTTGTGGAAACTGAACCCTATATAAACTGGAGTTTCCTTTAAGAAAAAGGATACAAAATATAAGTTTATACTCAAAAGTGAATATTTAGAAGAAGAAAAGCTATCCTCTACAATAGTAAATTAAAAAAATATAACCAGGGCCAAAATTCTGTTTTGATAGTTCCCACCACTCTACATTTTCTGGCTATATAGCTTTTGATTGTTCTTTCATGTGTTTGTGGTATTATGTTTTAAACAGTGAGAATAGAAAGAGACATTAGTTTTCTTCTGGTGAGGTAATCAAAATTTGTTTTTAAAAAATATTGCCAATTCGGAAAAGTTCATTTCAGCTTTACAACTTTATTAGAAATGCTATGCAAATACTTGGTAGTCTCATTTTCATATAGGGCAAAAGTTCTATTTTGTGCCCTGAATTTCAAATTTTATGTGTCCCCACCCCACTAACTATTTACTTCTGGTACCAAACAATGAAGGAAAGAGTTATATCATGAGGCCTGTACCTGTGTCATCCCATTGTATGAGCTGGCACAAAGGTTGGGAGGGACATTCCTGAAAATGGTTCCTACATTGGGTTCCTACAAATAGTTCCTACAGTCACACATTGGGATGCTACCAATAATTGTGCACTTGATAATGTGTCTTAGCAAATCCAAATGTAATGTATTTCTTTCTCAATGTTCCCCTAAATCCATCTCCCCAGGACATTCCAAGTTCATGAAAAAATATAAGGAAAACCAGAATAGTGAGAGACAATGGTCCTCACTGAATGCAATTAAAATATCTTACATTGATAAATTTTACAAAAACATGTAACCTTATGACTATGGTGGGGTTCCCTCTGTCTCCAGAGTTTGGAAGGGATTATGTGAAAATGAGAAAATTTCAGTCTTCAACTTCATTAGTTTCAAGATAAATCTGCTTTTACCCTCAATCTAAAAGGTAGGTAGCTGTCCCCTCTTATTCCATTATAATCTACTATTCTTTTCCCTTTTAGTTTTCAACAAGCTTTAAGATTAAATATTAATCAGTATACCTGTGTGTCTAATATGCTTCTCACACTAGGATTGTATGATCCATAAGGGGAGGATCTGCATTTGCATTCACACCACTATATACTAATACCTGCTCTAGTGTTGACACATGCTTAGTATTCAATAAACCTATTTAAACAAAAGAATAATGAGTAGATGCAAGGGAAGACAGTATTGAATACTGACATTGATTTCCATCATTATACTTTCACCCCTGCTGCCCAGGGTCCAGGCTTTAATTAAGTCACCTCTCCCTGGTACACTTTCTCCAAACTCTACCTAAATTCAGTCCCACAGCAATCTAAGGTCCATGATTAAAATCTATCTGTCCTTTCAGGTTTCTCTTTCCCTTAGGTTTAACAACCTTCCATGGGACCCAGAAACTGATCTGATAAATTATTCTGTGTTAATTAATAAAATTTTATAATTTTTGTATAATTTACAAAGTGCATTTCCCTGGTTAATTCTAATATACTAATGAGAAAAGGCAAGTGAAAAGATAGGAGGCATTTTTGCAAGGGTTTAAAAAAAAAATGCCATATTTAGCCCACTGCTACCCCTAGCTCAACATACACACACACACACACATACTCAAACTTAAAATGACAACTTTCTAAAAAACAGAAGAAAATTAGACTGGGAAAAATACTTTGTCTTGATAATCATGATGATTTCAAGTTAGTTTAGAAAGAGTGAAATTTTTATAGGAAAATGGATGGGTAGGGTCTTGTTATTTTATCTGGAAAGCACTCTATTGAAAAGCCATCAACTTCTTCTAGTCCTAGTTCCTCCTTTAATTTCTCATTTTTGAGAGTTTATGTTTGTTATTTTTTTGGCTTAAGTCAGGATTTGTGACATTAGATAGGGATGAAAAATCTGGAAAAAATGGAGCTAATTTAATTTAAAAAATTTACTCCCAACCCTCTCTTGGTTAATTTTTATTGGTAAGTAAAATCACTGAGTTATGAACATGTTAGCTTGAATTGCATAGCAGATCTTTGCATAACTCTACACTACAGAGTAAGCCTGATTTCTAGCCATCATGATTAATGGTTAGAGTTCCTCTTGATAGTGAAACAAGAAACCTCCACTATCAGCATCTTTGGAACTAGGAACTAGGGCACTCTACATAGACCCTGAACAACACATTGCTCTTCCTCTGTATAATATCACTTCTTTATTTATGTATCCATTGCTTATTAGAGAGCAGCAGCAAGTTATATACTTAGGTATCCAATTCTGTGAGCGTCTCTGTGCCTACTTTGACATAAGTACTGATTTAGACATTGGGGATTTTGAGATGAAAAGGACAGGGTCCTGCCATCAAGTTTGTTGTGTGCCTAATAAATATAATATTGAGACAGAGGTGATATGTGAAAAAGAATAATGAACTTGGGCAGGAGCTGAGGAGGGAGGAAAGCCTCTAATGAGGAAATGATATGGACTTTTTTTTTTTATGATGGAGTTGCCAAACATATTTGATGAATCTCATTCTTTTGCATTATAAGCAATAGGGTGATCTATGTGACAGTAGCTCTTCACTAATGACATGAGCCAGCATTCATTGAGAAACTTCTATTCCAGACACCGTCAGGGTATGACATTTATGATCCCATTAAATCCTCACAACTCTTTGAGGGTTAGTACTCTCCATTTTATAGATGAAGAACTTGAAGTTTAAAAGAGTGAAACTTGCTCAGGATCATACAGCTGTTATGAGGCAGTAGCAGGATTCTAACTCAGGTGGGTCTGATTCTGAGGCCCAGGCTCTTGACCAAATAGTATACATAATGAAGAGAGGTCTCAAATATTCACACTTGGCACTTTAGGCTTTTCATCGTGCTTTCACCTATTTAGACTAATTTTCACCTTTTAATCACTGTGGGAATGACACTGGAAGAACATTATTACTTCATTTGAAAGCAAGAAAAATGTCACACAGTAAGAGATCGAGCTGGCCCAGGACTCAGGCTGTTTCACTTCTAGTTTTAGTGTTCTTTTTGCTACTGAGTGAATGGAGAATCTGCCACATGCATAGAAGCTATTGCTCTATTTCTACAAACTACTACTTTATACTGTCCCATCCTCTCACCTCCAGTTTTCCTATTTGATTTTAAAATTCCAAATGAGAAAGGAGGAAGAATTTTTTCATACCTGGGGGAATTGGAGGAACCTATCATATAGTATTACAAGTTATCCTAATGAAAGGAAGAATTTAAGCTAGGAAAAATACTTTGTCTTGTCTGTCACAAAGATTGTGATAGTTCCTTGTTTCACTATCAAGAGGAACTCTAACCATTAATCAGAGGGGCATTATACTCAGAGTTCCATTGTTTGGGGTAAAATAGGAACAGCCCTTGGATATCAGAGACCAATATAGTCTGTGAAGAGGAGTGTCACACCTTATTGAACAGGAAGAGGGTAGAGATAAATGCCTGGAGGCTGTGGTCTGAGGTGGGGAATTATAGATGACAGGGCTATCAGTCAGATACCTGAGAGAGAAGAGAGAAATGGTGTGTAGGTAAACACCTTTGACTGAAGTAAAACCCATGCAGAGGAACAAGGGCACTCTACATAGTCTTGGTCCACAGTAAAGTTAAAAGATATGGTGTTCTGGTCTTCACTGTCCTCCTCCACCCCTTTGGACAGGTGCTCACTTTCTGAAGTGCACTGACAACAGATACTCAAACTTGGAACACAAAAGAAGAAGGAGACCAGAGGTGCCAGAGACATGAGCCATCTCTCTGTTCCAGCGTATTTGTATCAGTGGTTGGATCCCTCTACTACTGCCCCACTATGCTGACTTAGTAACTGCAAGAATATGTCTCAGTATCAACAGAAACAGCAAAGAACAATAAAATAAAATCATATCACTTGTTGTTAAAGTAATAGTAGTTCAACTCTGTCTTACAGCTGCAATATTTAAAAATGATGAAGAAATTTAAAGCAGAAGAATGGGAAGAAAAGTTGGCACTTTGAGACCCCCCCCAAGGATATATGACATCACAGAAGAGAACAATTCTTTTAGATCCAACCACAGAGACTTTTAAGATTATATATCTCTATCAAATAGAGAGTTCAACATTGCTGTAATAAAGAAAATCAAAGAGATACAAGAAAACACAATAAGCCAAGTCAAAGTGACACACAAGAACTCAGGCTAATCAAAGAGATAAAATAAAATTCAGAAAAAAGCCCTCAGAAATAAAATTAATGAACAGAAGACAGAAACTTAAGCTTAAGATAAAAAAAGATTAAAAATATACTGAGTTCAAGAAATGTGACAAAAATTCTAAAGAAAGGGGCCTCCCTGATGGCACAAAGGGGTTAAGTCACAGCACTATGAAGCATCCGCAGCCACTGCAGCATGAGCTTGATCCCCAGCCAGGGAGGTGACCCACATGGCGCAACAGATCTCTCTTGTCTTGCCTGCTGCTCCTCTGAGCAGTGAATCTCAGTCAATCTGCCTACTCTGTTACCCACTCTATCTCTGGTGGGTCATCTCACCCCCTGCACCTCTGACCTGTACCCCAGTTCTTGTACTCATAAATACATAAATCTTTAAAAAAATTCTAAAGAGGGCCTCCCTGGTGGCGCAGTGGGTTAAGCAATGCACTATGAAGCAAACCGCAGTCACTGCAGCACGAGTTCGATCCCTGCTGCCGGCCAGAGAGGAGACCCACATGGTGCAGCTGACCTCTCCTGCTGTGCCCGCTGCTCCCCTCAGCAGTGTACTTCCGTTGATCTGCCTGTTCTGCTCCCCACTCTGTCTGTGGTGAATCCTCTCACCCCCCCACACCTCTGGCCTGTACCCCAGTGCTTGTATGCATAAATAAATAAATCTTTAAAAAAAAAATTCTAAAGAAAGTGATAGTATAAAATAGACCAAAATGGAGGATCAAATCAGTTATCTTGATGATAGTAACACAGAAAATACCCAGATGGAAGAAGACAGAAAAATAAAAGGTAAAAATAATGAGAAGCACTTTGATAAGTATCTGACTCCATTAGGAATCATTGAGGTAAAATAAAGATAATGAAGAAGTGAAAGAAAAAGAAGGAGCCAAGTTTTTAACTTAAAGAAAAAATAGATAATTCCCAAACTTGGGGAAGAAACTAAAAGTCCATGAAACTGAAAGATCACCTGGTTATCTAAATGCAATGAAACCTATATGAAGGCACATAGTAGTGAAATCACAAAGGGAAAGAATAGTAATGTTGGCAGGAAATAAAAGTAGGAAATCTATAAAGGTACTCATCGGGTAATCTATAAAGGTGTTCACCAAGCTTTCATCAGATATCTTAGCAGAAATTATACAGGACAGGAAAGAATAGAAGGACATTTTCAAAATACTGAGAAAAAATTACCAGACAGGAATATTATATCCTGCAAGACTCTTTCAGAAGCTGAATGAGTTTGTCCTTCCTAGACCTTCCCTGAAAGGAGCTATCCTATCTAAATTTAAGAGGAGAAAATTCACAAATAAATGAACAAGTAAATAGAATCAGAAAACTAAAGAAAATAAATGACAGAAGTTAAGCACTAATACATCAATAATCTTCATTTAAATGAACTGAACTCACCAATCAAAATATCAACAAAAATTAATTCACAATAGATTAAAATTTGAATGTAGACCTGAAACCATAAAATACATGGGCAAAACACTCCAAAATGTGGGCTCAGGGATGTCTTTGATTACTCTAACAAGAGAAACAAAAGCAAAATAAATGGGATTTCAAACTAAAATAACTTCTGCACCTATAAGCAAACTATCCTAAAAATGAAAATTCACCTTGCTCAATGGGAGAAAATACTGCACATCATACTTTAGATGGTGTCATATCAAAGATCTTCAGAAAATCATGCAACTCAGCAAAAAGAAAACAACCTAATCAAAAAATGAGAAGATATAGTTGCTTCTCCAAAGAAGATGCATGGATGGTCAACAGGTACATGGAAAATTGATCATCACTGCTTATCATGGAAATGCAAAATAAAACCACATAGAGATACCACCTCAAACCAATGGGACTGGACCAGATAAAAAACACCAGAAACAAGTGTTGGTGAGATTGTGGAGTAAAATCTGTTGGTGGGAATAGCCACTGTTTTAGCCCTAAGGAAATCAATATAGATGTTGCCCAAAATATTGAAAATATGTCTATAATATGTACCATCTATTGCACTCTTAATTATCTACTTGAATAATGCACAAACACTAATTTCATCCTCTCTTGTGCTCATTGTAGCTCTATTCATAATAGTCAAGTTGTGGAATACTCTACCTCACCAAGGACAGATGAGTGGATTAAGAAAATGTGATATATATATATCTATATATATATATGTATGTGTTTGTGTGTGCATATGTACAACAGAATGCTACTCACCTATATAAAAGAGATGAAATCTTTGTTTGTGGATAGTAGTAGAGGGGATTATGCTAAGTGAAGTAAGTCAGAGATAACTACTATATGATTTCACTCATATGTAGACTATAAAGAAACAAAGGAACAGACAAAACTAAACCAAAACAAACCCTAGAAATCTGATTGTAGAATTAAGGCTACCTGAAGGGGACATAGGGATGAGAGAACCTACTGGACTGAGGATGGAAGATTATGGGTGTATTGGTGATGGATCTTGTGTGATGTCATGAATCTGAGGAGGTGTGAACCTGTACTCCTAAATCATACACAATGCTATAGACCATTACTTCAATAAAAAATAAAAAGGAATTTAGGCTATTTTGTTATGCATCAAATATGTTACTGGACAAAAGTGCACAGTGTTAAACTTCTTCTTTTAATGAGCATCAAAACTATGTCCAATGTAGGTATCCATCCTGTTTACATAGGGTGAGAATGAATAATGATATAAACATTACATAGTCTCAATACATCACAACTTATTATCAAATGGATTTGGATGGTCTATTGTCAAAAGATTAGCAATACCGTTTAGTCAATGAGTCTTAGTCCAATCTCCAGTGTCAGTGTCTTTAAGGGTTTTCATTACGATCCTTTGCCAAGAATTCCAAATCAAACCTTTACCAGAAACAAACAAATATTTCTTTATGTGATTTTTGTACTGCTCATATAGCTTTCAATGTTTAAAATTTTACTACTTTGAAAATGATTACAGGTTTCCCCTCTATTGGAAGTAGAAAGTTCTAATCAATATTTTTTAGGTCTCACAATGCTAAAAAGGTTGTCTATATAAATTAATGGTATTGTGTTTCCAGTCCCCCCAAATAATACCAAATCACACCAATAGGAACATTTTACATTTGGATAATAGGAGAAACAAGTCCATGTACTTTTCCTGAGAATGTTACAGATACTACTTAATGAGTTTTCCCTAAGGAATATATGAAAAAGGTCATATGTGGGATTTAATTTAATTTGCATTTCACTATCATGAGAAACATTTCACAGATAAAGTATATGAGAAAACAGAAGAAAATTCATCTTCTTGGAGAGTCAAATTAAAGGACAAATTAATTCATGAGATATAATATTTAAGAGGATATTAAAAAGTGGGTATTACACTAATATATGAGAAAACATTATACATAGGTTAGTTGTTTTTTAGTTCTCTCCCATCTTTATGTTGTCTCTCAATGCAGAAAACTTCCTGTCTTCTTGACCCCTACTGTGTGGGTACTCAAACAGGTGGGTGCTACTCCACAACATTCATATTCTATGCATATTCTGTCACTATAGTCACCATATTGTATTATGATTACTAAGTCTGTCTTCCCCACTGAACAGAAGACCTGAGAATTACCTATCACATAACTCCATGCTTAGCCTAGCTGTATCTGTCAGGAAGCAGGTACTTTGAAAATTTTCTGGTAGTAATGATTAAATATTGAAGTGAATTTTTAAATTTTAATCCAAAATGAAGCTTTTGTTATAGAGATTGAACAAAACTTTCTGATTTTGTTTTGTTTTGGTGGAAGATACAGGCATGGACTCCGGTGCTAAGACTTTTATTCTTTGAAATTAATTTGGGGAGACCAAATGCTATTTATGTCACTTGGGGTGACTTGATGTACATCAGTTGGTTAATTAACTGATCTGAGACATTTTGCTGTAACATTTATTCACTTTGGTTTTATCCAGAATTTTTTAGTTTCTGACCCTAGAATCATATTGAAGAACACAGAGGTAATATACTCAGAGAAATGCTGCCTTAAAAGCTAAATAAAAATATGAGATGTCACAGGAATAATTAATGTCAGATGAGTGTTACTTTTTGTATAGTATCAGTTTGAGAGTGTGTTTGGAGGTACTAGCAGGGAAGCCGGCTACTAGTATACACTGAACTGAAAAATGGTCAGTGTTTACTGGGGAAAGTCTTCCTCTTCAACCAAGTATGCAGCTTTGGGAGGGATGTACAGAGTGAGGGAGGAAGGGGATACCTGTCCAGTGATCAATGGGATGACATCTCACAGCCAGATTGCCCTCACATCCATATTTGGGTACCAATTTATAGTGGAGAAATACATGTGGAAACATCAACAAAATCTTAACAGAAAATGAAATCTTGTGTAGATTAAATCTTGCTAGGTGGGAGGCAAGGTAAATCCATGATTATGACCTTCTTACTTCACAAGGTGCAACTTGAAAAATACTGAGGGCTTAAAGATAGTTAAGTGGTAAGAACTTCCAGAGACACCAAAATTGACAATTTGTTTTTATTTTTTTGTTTCTTGAAATTACTCAGCCTAATTGAAGACTTTCCATTGAAACTGTGAGCTGTTGAGCTATTGAGAATTTTGATCATGGCAGTGGGAAAAGAACAGAAGCCTTCTACTCTGCTACTTTGTGCAAAATATATTATTGATCTCGACTGGTTCTATCCACAGAATCACAGTATTCTGGAATTAGGTGACACCTCTGAGAACATCTAATGATTCAGTTCCCCCATTTTGTGGATGAAAACACTGAGGCTCAGAGGAAGCAAGTTACATCTTCTGGATTGTACTGCCTCCCAAGTGTAAAAATCCTTCCTCATTTCCATTAGAGAAGAACTCACCCCTAATCTGGTCTCATTCTGCAGTGGGAGGCAAAGCTGTACCCATTTATGGAGGGGAAACTAACTGGGAGATGTTCTTCTTGTGTGTGTACAGTCTCTGAATTTTGCTATGTCCCTATGGGACCAAAAGTACAGTCTCTTCCCACTTACATGATTAACAAAATTGTTCATCTTTTATTTCATATTTTACCTGAGGTTTATAGGTCTATTTCCCCAAGGACTGATGAACATGTCCAATATCCCTTGCCTCACTTTCCCCTTTAAAATTATTTTTGAGCCAAGTTTCTATGCTTTCTAAAAATTAACTGCTGCCATGATTCAAACCTTCCAATTATTCAAATTACTCTATGATGGTCTGTATATAGTGAGAGATAGTTTCTTCATTCTACTGTTCTTGGACTACTGCTTCCCTTTCTGTAGTTCATTGATATATTCAGATTCTACAGAGTGATTTAATTTTCCTGTCTTATTAATTTGCAAATTTAGCTTTCTTATTTTACTAAATATGCCATTAAACTTAGTTTCATCTTGAGGAAAATGGTTATATTTCAAATAGATTTTGTTAGATAACTGATATATTTGGAGACTCTTGGGGGAGAGGTCTAGTGCCAAGAGTTTCAAAAAGTTGTTCCCCATGCTGTATCCTGTGCGTGCAGATGGCGTCACCTGGAACTTGAGGGCCGCATGAGGGTATCGAAAGTCTGTAAAAGTGCTGCTGGAGTTCAAAAGTTTATTATCCCTGGAAGACAATGGCCAAGAACAAACTAAGAGGACCTAAGTCCAGGAATGTATTTCACATAGCCAGTCAGAAAAACTTTAAGGCTAAAAACAAAGCAAAACCAGTTGTGACAAATCTGAAGAAGATAAACATTGTGAATGATGAAAAAGTTAACAGAGTGAATAAAGCTTTTGTAGATATACAAAAGGAACTTCTACATTTCTCAAAAGGCCTTTCTCTTGAACCGCTGCAGAAACAGCTGACTCCTCAGCAATGTCATGAAAATGAACCAGTTAATGTTGACGAAGCTACAAAATTAATGGCTCAGTTGTAATACACTGGTGATGCATCAAATTCCCCCCCCAAAAAAAGACAAATAAATGTTTTATAAAAAAAAAAAAAGTTGTTCCCCATTCCTTCAAATTTCTGCGTAGGTTGATAGGTGCAGTACATTTTCACTAAAGGAGAAAAACGTTTCTAAGAGTCCAAATTGATCTTGGGCCTCTCTGGTGGTGCAGTGGATTAAGCAATGCACTATGAGGCAAACCGCAGCCACTGCAGCACAAGTTCAATCCCTGTTGCCGGCCAGGGAGGGGGACCCACGTGGCGCAGCAGACCTCTCCTGCCTCGCCCCGCTGCTCCCCTCAGCAGTGTGTTTCAGTCAGTCTGCCTGTTCTGCTCCCCACTCTGTCTCTGGTGAATCCTCTCA
>JAGFMF010011690.1:3685848-3731227 GCA_019455555.1 Galemys pyrenaicus | reverse complement strand
CCCGCTTTTCAATATGAATTTTTTCCTTTGTTTTTTTTTTTTTTTTTTTTTTTTTTAAGCAAACAGAGATCACGCCAAGCTAATTTGGAAGTCAGTCTGAAAATAAGTGAATCTGGATCTCTCTAACAACACAAAAAGGCCCTTTCTGGGGCACTCAAGCACGTCATTCACAGCTGTGTGTCATTCTACCGTGTGGACACAAACATATAAGATAGATCATATGCTCAAAGACCAAGTAATAAGTGTGTAGTGAAATAATTTATCTGTACCACAGAAACAGAAATCCCTGTGGGTAAAAATTCTTGAGACCAGAAGTTTTGGTTTGCCCGCTGACCTGATTTGAGACATGGCCTTTTTTTGTTGGTGTGTGTGCACATCTGTGTGTTTATGTGTGTGGGGGTTGTTTTGTTGTTTTAATGAACCATATCGAGTTTTCCTGTAATACTGGAAGAGATCTGTCTATATCCATGTATTCTGTGTGAATGTGTTTGAAAAGCCGCACGCAGGCTGTCTTCACTTCTTTGGTAAAGGCCTACTTGAAGTAGCTTTCTATAGTCTTGATAAAGCTGGAAAAACAACTTCAAGCCAATATTAGGGAGGAGCCCTTGAGGCTCTATAACCACACACGTTTACAACTCACTTTAGAATAAAGTGTAGTGCAAACACCTAATTTTTACAGAACTGCTTGTATTCGGAGGTACTAATTAAAAATCCTCACACTCTCCCTTCTTTTCCTGTTCAAATCTGCAAGGTTATTTAATTGAAGTCCTATTTTGTGGGTGCAGATGCATGATGTGTTTGAATCATCAAACAGATTTAGTGTGTTTTGATTGTTGTGTGCGCCTCATTGCTATTCCCAGAATGTCGAGCTGAGCTTCTGCTCCTCGGGAAGACTTAGACGCCTGAAACAGTAAAAGAGTCCTTTCTTCTCCTCCCGCCCCCTCGCCCCCCATTTTCGTTGAAACTTTGCCAATATCAGATCGCGCTCTGTCTGTTGCTGCATTAAAATGAAGTCATTCCCTCCCACTTGTCGCCCTCCTCCCACCTCTACCTTTCCCTCGCTCTCAGGCGCCACTGTTTTCTCACTAAGTGGGGGCGCCGCTTTTGCTGCTGTGGATTCACTTTTAAAGTTTTATTTTATTTTTTCGGGCTTTCTCTCCTCTCTTTTCTCCCCACCCCCATCCTCTTCCTTCGAGTTGGTTTTTGGATTGGCGGCAGTGAAAGGGAAAGAGAAGGGGCCTGTTTTCCTCTCGAGGTGAAAACAGTCTTGGAACCGGCAGGTGCACGGCCCCCAAGCAGCTGCTGGCGACTTGCAAGCTGAAGCATCTTACTTCCCCCTCTAAGCCAAGAGCACTTCATATAATCCTCTCATGCAATTCACACTGTAATTGCAGAAACCCCAACTGCTGAGGCTCATCTTATTATTATTATTACTACGATTATTCTTGTTATTGTTGTTATTTTTCCCTGATAACAAAATCTGCAAACAGGAACCTGTCAGGTTGATTAGTTGTGTGTCTCTGTGTGTGTGTGTGTTTGTGAGATGAGCTGTTTTTCCAGAAGCAGCATTTTTTTTTTGTCTCATTCTTAGCCCTGTTCCCCTAGCACCTCCCCCCACCCCCCAGCCTTACCCCCTTGAAGGCCACTCAGGGAACAGCACATGTGGAACTTTTATGCGGTTCTATAGGGCCTTTTATTACCCTGTGGGCCTCATCCTCGTCTTCAGAAAGAGGCCGGTGGTTAGGTGCTGGCAATGAAAATTATTTTCTTGAACACCAGCTTGTTTTCTCAAGGTTCTGCTTATTCCTTTGGTAATTATGGAACTAAAGGGTCCTTTCTTTTGCTTGACCCATGAGCGCTGCAGTCTATGGAACAATCATTTCATGGTTTTGAGGAAGAAAGAGACAGGGATGAAAGTACAGGGAGATTCTATTTGTTTTTAATGTCCTTAAAAGAATGCTTAGAGAATTAATGAAAATGCTTTTATTATTGATTTAAAGAAAACCTGGTATTTTGAGGGTCAGAAAATATCGAAACTATTTCTGATACCACAGTCTAATTTATAATTTTGATTTACAACTTTGGCTTATATTTATTATTTATAAAATCTGCCATTTGTGACTACTGGTATGTTATTTATCATTGTCACACTTATGACCTATATCTGTACTATTATTTAAACATTTTTTTCTGTCTATGGACTTACCTCTTAAGTATAATTTCTTTGTAAGAGAAACTATTGTGAGAATATCATTGCTATAAATAACAAACAAATGTGCTATGCCTTAAGAGAACATTAACAAATGAAACCTAATGTTATTAAATTATTTTGTGAGGGAGTATTGCACAATTTAGGAGAGGTATTCAAGATTAACACCAAGATTCTGTTCTTTCTTTAATTAGAAGGATTGAGAGAGAACTGAAAAGTGAGTAACTTTCTCACTCACCTTGAGGACCACTGGTGTTCAGTGCCCTGCCAGCCTGCCATCTGCATACCCAGGGGCATGTCCACACGTGGTACATGTCCTCCATGTCCAAGACCTTGCCAGTTGTGTTGCTGGGGTCTCAGCTGGTTCAGAGTCCACTATGGATATTTGGTTCTAGGATGGCTACTTTTTCTTTTTTAAGTTAGCTCCTGATGCATGTGAAATTTATATTTCTAGTAAAAGATTTAAAAAGCCCTATTCCTTAGGAGAATTGAGGATTTAGTACAACCAGTTAAACATTGAGCTTAAGTAACTAAAATTCTCAAGTAGGGCCTCCCTTGTGGCGCAGTGGGTTAAGCAACGCAGTATGAAGCAAACCGCAGCCACTGCAGCACGAGTTCGATCTCTGCTGCCGGCCAGGGAGGGGAGCCACATGGCATGGCAGACCTCTGCTGCTTTACCCACTGCTCCCCTCAGCAGTGTACTTCTGTTGATCTGCCTGTTCTGCTCTCTGCTCTCTGTGGTGAATCTTCTCACCCCTCCCCCAACATCTCTGGCCTGTACCCCAGTGCTTGTATATATAAATAAGTAAATATTTAAAATAAAATTCTCAAGTAATATCAAGGTGGGAAATTTGAGAGAAATCAAGTTCTCAGATCCAAATGACAATAATGGGAGCAAAAATAAGTGAGTGTGAAAAGATGAGGAGGGGAAAGAAGAGCATGTCTGGCGAAAATGAAACGGGTGTAAGGACACAAGTGAAGTGAGATAGCTCTTCCAGCGAAAAAAATGTTTATGATCAGAGATAGAGTATGTGAGATTCTCCTTTATTAGCATGTGATGTAAAAGGAGTCTGGCTGGGCAAAATGCTGGATAGAATCCAGGTAGAGGAGGACTGAAAGAAAAACACTTCCTGAATAAGTAGTTTAAATCATAAGATGAATGAAGAGAACTGCCCATCTCACCTTCTCTCATCCACACACACTGCATAAGTGCAAGGGCTGGAAAACTCACCTTTTTTCTTAGTCTTAAAATGGATTTCTAAAAAAGATTTATGTCCCAAATATTCCACACAACCAATTATGATGTCATTATGGAAATCTTCCTAGTTATTCCAACTGCTTCTATGTTCTTTATCTTCCTCCAGCACTCTCCCATGATTTTTCACCCTTGAAGATGTATAAATAAGCTAGAAGACTTTTTCTTTGATAAAAATGTAGTAGCTCTTCAATAATCTCCCTGCCTCCATTTTTTTGATTTATTCTTTAGGACAGTATATCCATGTGTTTCATTGGGTCCATATCTCTTCTTTGGTTGACTAGTAATGGTAGTTTCTAATGTTGGTCCAATTTCTTAAAAATGACTTTAATAATCGGTATACCTGTTTTATATTGGCACTGAAGATATGAAGTATTCAGATACAGAAGAAATTTATTTAGTAAATATTTACTGAGGAGTTAATATATGAAAGACTCTGCTCAGGGCTGGGGACCACAGAGGTAAGCTAGATCTTGCTGTCAAGGAATTTATTATTTGCAATAGGACAAACAAGCACTTAGCTTATTGCAATGATATTTGATGAAAACTCTGATAAGCATAAGAACTGGAATGCCATGGAACAATGAGCATGCACCCAACCTAAACTTCCACATCTACGTGGACAGACTTAATACCAATAGGAATTGGATGGAAGACCCAAAGTTGGGGGTCATGGTTCAGTCAGAGAGAGAAAGAGAACTCCAGAGGCCTGGAGGTGAAGGTGACTGTGGGAGTTTTGAGAACTTTGAGTAGTTCAACATACTGGAGGTTGGGTGGTAGGTGGACAGGTGGACAGCAGAGGTAGAGAAATTGAAGCTGAAGTAAAGAGGGACCTGGAAGTTTGTGTGAAGGAGTTTTGATTTGATACTGGAAAAAACAGAGTTAATGGAAGGGTGAAGATCATGGACTGAAATCTGGACATAGACTACCCTGGACCAGAATAAGTGGAGGGGGACACTTAAAACAATGGTGCAGAGGTGAAGGTGGACCTACCCACTCTAAGCCTGAGGATGTTGATTGGCGGGTTACTTTGGCAGGTAGAAAGGAAACTTGTGATGATCCCTAGGGGTTATTCTGAATTTACAGGTAGTCTTCATGGCAGCAGAGAAGACTGTCTATACAGGCTAAGGACAATGATAATGGTTTGAGGGCAGAATCATATAGAAGAGAGGGGTATGGACATGGAAGTCTTTTTGGTTTTGATAGAAGAACATATTTTCAGATGATAATTTGGACAACATTTGGGTAAGTGTTCTGGGTTACTTTCCTATTGTATTATCTCTTCTAGCTTTCTTATTGATGGCAATAGAATTTTAACATTAAGGGGACCATCATGTTCCACCATCTGGCAATGGTATAAATAAGGGGTAATATTAGTGGGGCACTTACCTTAGGTCAAACACTATGCTGAGCACTTGACATATATTATCTCATTTGATTCCCTCACCCCAACTCTATATTATCTTCATCTTACAGATGAGAGTACTGAGTCTTAGTGAACATCAATAACTAAATGGTACAGGGAGAATCTCAACCCAAGATGATTCCAGAGCTTGAAAGCAAATGTCATTGTCAGTTACACAGATGTATCAGACAATGAAACTTAGTGAGTGGCTATGTATAAAATCTGAATACTTGTCAATGAAAAAATAAACTTGTAAGGTTTTTTTTTTTTTTGGTTTCTTTCTGCATTTTTCTCTTGGAATTATGCTCTGAGAAAAACCTTTGATTAATAAAGGGTCATGATTACTTGTTTCCAACTAAATATGATTTTATTGAACATGCATAAACAAAAGGAAATACAAGCAGAACATTTTTTCTAGGTTTTGATATTAAAAGCTTTGGAGGATTAAATTTGCCAAAACAGTAAGTAGTTTTTTATTTTTGTATTTCACATATGGATGCCAGGCACTCTTAAAATCCTTACATAGGAAAAGATTCACAGGGTTCATCTATATTAATAATTTAGTAACTATTCCTCTTCATTGAAAAAGAAAAAGTGTTACAAGAATTATTGTGGCATCCTAATAGTGAAAAGAGTTTAAATATCAACACCTAATTTACCCCTCTCATTTTACACATGAGGAGGCAGATGACCATAGCAGCTAAGGAATTTTCTTGTCCAGAGTCACACAGTGAGTCTGCATCAGGGCTCAATGCAAGAGTCTCCTAGCCCAAAGGAAAGCTCATTAATTGCCATACCACCCTCTTACCCTGGAACACAGAATTGGGAGTTAGGGGGTTAAAATTATTCTTTTTTCTGGGGTATCAAATTTACTCTAAGATTTGAAAACAAGTAAGCACAGTAAACAGTAATTCAAGTCACTTTTATATTAAAATGGTCATGGCCATATTGAGGACTAAAACATAGGGATTTAATAAGCAAAACAGGCTACTTCAAAGAAATGTCCTTTCTTGAAAAAGAAGACAGGAGAGCCAGAAGAGGGGCTACCTCATCCTTTACTCCCAAATGTCCATGGTTCACATGTATTCTCTCAGTGTTTAAAGATTTTTTAAAGGGAAAGTTATTTGAGACACTGTGGGATCTCTTAGGTGTGTGATGGACAATTGTGAACTACCAATTAATAACATTGTTCATAATTATGCTGTTAAATGGCACTGTGAGATGTCAGAAACATGCTTTGCAGTTTCCATTAATATGTAATTTAAAATTGTCTAAATGTTAACAGATTCCTTAATGCAATAGATTTTCATTTTTTATCTGAGAAATTTAAAATTTTACCCTAATTTCAATAGATAACGTACTTGATTAGTTAGAAATGTGTTACACGAATGAATGCATTTTGCTACAAAGGTTATCTTTGAAATGATGTGAATAATCTGTTTTATACCCACAAGTACTATGAATGCTAACACTTCATTCTTAACTCATCTAGTTGTCATTAGGTACAGCAGCTGATACAATCTTCCATTAGGCACTCTCAGAACTGTGGGTGGTCTTGGAAACTATACCATATGAACTGTAATACACAATAGAGGGAGTTAGGGATTTTTTTTTTTTCAGCTTTAATTCTGAATCTTGTAACTCCTATTGGTTGAAATTAAGCAAAAGACTAAAATAGATGTGATTTTAGCATCAGTGTAAGGATGGATTGATTAAAGAACTTAAATTTACCACTTCATTTTTATATTTGTTTATTTACCTAACTAAAAGAACTGATAAGGTGTAGTACCAGCAAACAGGGGGCACAGTAGGCTGTTTACATTTTATAAACCAGATGCTAATAATATACTGAAAGGAAAAACATGACAGTCATTCTAATCATACTTTTGACTGAACCAGTACTGAATAAGTTTCAATCGGACATTTTTTGAAGTGTACCACACAATTCACATAGATACCAAATTGGTTGTGTGATTATCATGTTGTTATTATAAAGGAACTTAATTCACAATGATGGAGAACTTAGTACCTCTTGAAAAAGGTCTGCAACTCAACAGTGTTATTTTTTAAGTATCTTTATACAAATATTTGAAAGGGCCTTAAATATAATATATGATCAATAAATTGCTATTAATTTGATTTCCATGAGAAATGATGCACACTAGAAGCCAGAATATAAGGAAATTGCAAAGTAAATCAATAATTTTGCATTTACTAGGTGCAAATGGAAACAAGCAGAATGTATGATTTTAGCAACTCAAGAAAGAGATCTCTAACTCTAAAGAGATGGCTATAAAAGTAATCATTTGTTAATCTCAAGAGAAATATTCTTTTTAAAAAAATAACCTCTGTGTGTATGTGTTCAGAGATTAAAAAAATCTTTCAAAGCAATGGGAATGACAAGCAAACTGTCTTTCATTTGCGGTAAATGAGCTACAAATGTATGCATTTGCAATTTTTTTTAATATTCAAATGAGAAATCTGCAACCACAAAGAAGTTAAGACTGAAAAGTGCTACTTTTTTTTTTTTTCTGGCAAAGACGGTCCCCTAGTCTTTTCCACTAGCGTCTAGAGTCCTTAATAAAAAAACCACAAACTATTCTCTGAGTAGAAGCATTTTAAGTCCCGACTTTAATTCTGTTTTTAGTTCACCAGACAGTTTAAAGTTTTTTTTTAATCTTCCATCCTATTTTGTTTCTTAAAGTATCTTAATTTTAAAGGCATATAATTATAATACTGCTCATTTTGTGCTTTCCAACCCTACCTGATAAGTTAGTTTGGTTTTTTTAGTGGTCTAGGCCTAATCATTCAAAGTTCAATTGTCCTCTCTCCTTTTTCTTTAGCTATTTTCTCTTCTCTATTTCCACTCTCTTTCCTCTCTCTCCCTCCTTCTCTCTCTCCGTCTCTCCCTCCTCTCTTTCTCCTCCTCCCACCCCCTCTCTGTCTTCCTTTCTTTTTCCGTCCTCCTCCATCTCCCTCTCGGGCCTCTCCCCACCCCCTGTCCCCTTTGGTAGCCCCTGGGATGACACTGTTCATTGATGCATCTCCCTCATTAGCATTGCTGCAGCTTGGCTCAGTGGTTTCAGAGGCAATCCGTCATGAGAAAACTGAAGAATGTGCCCCATTTGCATGATTCTGTGCCAGAATGCAACTTTTTCTCAGCTGTTCTTTGTGTAATTTCCCCTTGAGCGTTCAACTTTCCCATGAAGTCCTAGAAATCATATTACGGATTTCCAACCCAATTGAAATGCTCCTCAGATTAGTTTTACATACTTGTTTCCTTCCCCCAACAACTTCATAGTTCTTCGTAAACAGAGCAAATTAGTACATAAAAAACAGGTTTAGCCTTTTATTGTTTTGAAATGTAGGGCTCATTAAATGAATAATTTTACTTTGAAAGTGCAGGGGTACGTATTATATGTGCAAATATATATTTATTACACATGTTCAAATGAGGCCACAACACTAATAAATACTTAGGCAAACCACATTTTGCAACCCACTACAGAGAGCAGAAATGTAGCAAAAAACTGGGTGAAGTGTTCACTGTTTAATAAAGGGAGCTTCCCACGTAAGTCCAGGAGATCTGTTTTGCAGCCAGCTCTTGGAAGAGCACATTTTAATAAAGAAAAGAATGAATCCATGGCAGCTAGCTAACTGCTAATTAAATAAATATTCTCACAATATGTTTTTTCCTAGATAAAAAATGACAATGACAATGACACTAGGACAGATTTTCATTTTCCAGAAATTAAGATAAATATGATGTGCTATACATTCATGACACTCCACATTCCAGAAGAGAAAATGCTCCTTTAAAACATGTTCATCACATTGTATTTGAATTAGCAACAAAAATTTACACATACACACACACACACACACACACACAGGCTTTAGCTCATTATTCTTAGTGTCGTTATATACAAATCAATATGGTCTTTTCATTCTCTCTGGCCTTTTAGGGGCAGTTGGGAGTAAGAATAAGACACTTTTATATTTTTTCCATTCTAGAAACTGTAGAATTATTTTTTGATTACCCTTTGAATGTTAGTTGGAACATATCTATTTGGGTAAAATAATGAAGCTATTATAAAAAGTGCTTTAGTTATAATCACTTAAAAATTTAAATTATGCCATACTCTTTTGGGAGGGAAAAGTGAGTTTAGAATGAAAATATCAAAACTTACTGAGTTTTAAGCAGACTTAAAATAACTTAATGCTAATTCTCTGCACTGATAAAAAAAGGTCTTAAAGTAAAAATATTTGGTTGTTGTAGGAAGGCTCACACGGTGATTAGAATTAGGTTGCAGAAGATTTCATTAATTATAGGTGACTGATTTTCCCTGAGCAGACAGCTCAGGTCTCCCCCCCAGTCATCCCCCCACCCCCAGCTCATCTCAAACTGTTGTCTAACCTTTCTCTTAATCCATCTCATCTTGAGCTGATGGGAACTGCTTTCATTCCACCTCTTGTGGAGGTAATGAAACAATCTTCTTATTCACTTGGTTCCTCTGAGCCGGTGACATGCAACAACAACAAAAAAAAGCGAGTGCCCTGATTAATGGCTGCTAATTAGCAATGTTAATGACCAGGTGTCCGAGAGCACGGCCAGCTCCTCTCAGCATGGCGTGATCGCTCAATGAGGGCCCTGCAAATCCATTCCCAGTGACCCTTCCCCTCAGCTGCCAGTAATGAAGGCTGCTTGCTCGTTACTCCAGGGAGAGGCACAGGAGGAGACCTGGGCCTGGGACCCAAACCCTTGCCTGGGGTCTAGTGGATCTTCCATTAATTAAGAGTAGCACTTCTGGTCCCCCCTCCAAAAGCTCAAAGGTAAAGGAGTAAGGAACAGGGAGATGAACTCAAACCCTCTTTTCTCAGGAGGAGATTCTTTTCTAAACGGAACTGGTAGTTAGTTTGAACTCTGTACATGTATATCTATAATTTTGACTCAATATTAACTATTTTATCTTCTATTATCCCAATGTAACTCACATAGGTGAAGCAAATCTCATACAAACTCAAATACAACTTTCTAGCTGGGAGGTTTATTCTCTTTGACTTTTAGCACAAATGAATGGCAGCAGAAACTCAGAACACCTAAATCTATGTTGTAAAAAATAATAGTAACCTTTTAAAACATAGTTTTCTGATGAGGAGGTTGGTTAAGTGTACAAATACTCTCAGCTCTCATATAGAAGGGAATTATAGTAACTAGAAACACATACACACACAACATAAGCAGACTTTCTAAGAGTTTTATAGAGATAAACTTTCATAAAGAACTGAAATGTTATTTAGAACTGGTTCTTTGAAGTGTTGGCCAGAAAATTGAAAATTGACAATACTGAAGTCTTTGCAGATTATTAACTATAAATTGTATTTGCCAATTGTGATAAGCTGATTATTGGCGCTTACACAATCATTTTATTTTTTCTTTCCTAGTGAATGACCTTTTTCGTTCTCTAAGGAGGAAGAGGGGTTTGATTCAGTTCAGAAGAACAGATTACAATGAAAGAAAGTACAACATGTCATTTTTTGATTTTAACAACTTCTATATTTGTCATCTATCAATCAATCAATCATCCCTCTACCTATCTTTCTAAAGAAGGACAACATCTTGACTGATTTAGAAAGCCTTGCCTCTCTTTCTAAGAAATGTTTACTTTTTCAAAGTTCTTTGTTTGATACCTTTGCAATAAATTTCTTTTAATGACATTTGTGAAGAATGCATAATTCATTTTAGTAGGTATTGTAAAAATTACCATGTATTTATTGGTGATGAAATACTACCCATATACTGAACCTAATAGCATAACTAAAAATTATGGTCACTAGGTTGCTGCTGGGTAACAGATCCTAGTGAAATTTGACAAGAAAACTTCAGAGTTTTTTTCCATGTGTGGACAAGAACGAATACCTCATCAGCTCTGAAAGGTGGCCATCTGGACAGGGACTGGTTCCTCTTCGTTGGAGCTTACCTCTATTGCACTCATATTTGTTGTAGTTTTTTGGGCAGAGAGGTAAATTTTTTCTCCCTATGATTAGAGAATTTAGTAAATACTTTTACTGTATAAAATTTGGAAAACACTGGAAAGCATATGCACATATGCCTTCCTGTGCATTCACACGTGTACGACACCCACAATCCTAACCAGAGCTGTCATTTGCCAATGTGGTGCTATGGCTTCTAGCCATCGTACTCTGTGTATAGTTATTCTTGCTCTTTTAACAAAATCATATCTGCATTTAATGTTTTATAAATTGCCTTTTCCATTAACAGTCTAACATAAATCTACTGTGAAATTTTCTCCGACAATGTCATATTATGACAGTCTATGTTGAGTGCTACAAGTCTCCATTAACCACTGACAAATAATGGAGATTTCTAGAGTGATTACAGGTCATAGTACTCTATTCCCTGTGCTAAAGAGAAGGGGCACAGGCAACACTCTGGCCAGTCCCTCTTATATAGTGGATTTGTTGAGGGTTGAGTTATGCCCTCCCATTAGATTTGATCCTATTTTTTCTCTACAGTCTTTAGAACAGTGCTCAGGAGTCAAAGAGAAGGAATGAGAGTGCCAGTGGTACTTGGTATCAATTAATTATTAATCCCCCCCAACCCAAACTATATATTTATAAGCTTCCTAAGAGTAGAGACTTGTGTATCTTCTCACTACATATCTTCCTGGAACCATAACTGGCACATAAAGGCTGTCAATACATGTTTTGAAGACATGAAAAAAATTTGATGATATTCTAGTTTATTTTCCTGAATGATAGAGAAAGCAACGCCCACAGGGGCATATCTCTTGGGGATCACATCCCTCCTGTAGTAATAAACATGAGCAAAGACATTTAAATCTGAAGATTTAAATACTTCTTTTAATCTCTTTTTTCCTTATTTAGGTTTATAAGATAAAAGCTCATATATAAACTGAATGAATAGGGACCTAGGAAATGAATAAATTATCAATGGCAGAGGAATCAGTTTCACTTAAATGAGACTTAAAATTAAAAAATATAGGGCAATGATGTAAACTTTATCTCAGTAAAAGTAATTTTAAAAGATTAAAAAAAATGTAGGGCTAAAAATGTACTTTATAGTTTTTCTCTTTTTTTAATCTCAAAAAATACAAGTTATGTACAAATGTTCAGAATGACCATCTTGCCTCAAAAGATGTTTCGCAGCAATTAGTAGAAGAAGAAGCCTTATCCGCTGCAAAACTCGCTCCTCTATTGTGTGCGGTAGGGAGAGCTGTTTCTTGACCCTCTCACCCACCTACCTCTGGCGCTTTGTTCAGGGGGCAGGGGCAGAGTGGGACCCCTTTGGTAAATTTAGTCTGTTGGAATAGCAGACAGAGAATGCTGTAATGCATTCACCCTTTCCTTCATCCATCCATCAATCGTTCTATTAATCAATCAATTGAAAAGCCCATTAAAGCATCTCTCTACAGCCCATTATCCACAGTGAGTCAAAGAAACATGGCTCCTTCACTTTGCAGCTTGTAGTTTTAGAGAAAACAACAATGGAGGTAGGCGAAGAAGATAAATAGACACAGGTAAAACACTGAACAAGTATGTGAAATGAAAAGAACGAGTAATATTAACATTGTCAATCAGTTAACAGGTATTTATGGTGTGCTAATTGCATGTTCAGCACAGGGTTTCGAACTGTGCAAGGGAAGTGTTTAAGATCAAGAAGAATTTTTAGAAATTACAATTTGAATGAGAAACTGAAGTGCTTTACTTTTTGTTAAGGACGAGGTTTTGCCGAAGCAAGTGTATAGGAGGGGGAGGGTGTGGCTTCCCATTTTGGTACTTGTTAAAAGGAAAAGAATGATTATGATGAGAGGAGAAGGAAGTGATGATTTGGAAAGTTGGATTTCATAATTTTAAAGTCATGACATTGAGGAATTGGAATGATAGGAAAAGTCACTTTTTCCCCCAATGTTTCCCACTCTGTTTTATTTGACGAGAAACGGAAGCCTGCTCATAGGTGAGTTTGCATAGTGGAGGGATAAGACGATGGTCAAGTTCACAGGTAAAGATCCAGTCAGGGAACACCAGAAGAAACACATTCAGTGAGGCCTTGCTGGGTGTAACCCAGAAGAGGTTTTTTGAGGCCATTTGCAAGGGTCTTGTTTCTTTCTTGTAATGCAGTAAGTAGTCCTCAAGGAGGAGAGAGTTGATGTAGTCAAAACCCACAGTGGAGAAAATCCTTTGATAACAAAAAATAAGACTGTTCAGTGAGGAAGAAGTTATGCTAAGCCAGGCAAATGGTGCCCAGGGTCTAGATATGTGTGTCTTATTCTTCTAATTCATGTATCTGGGAAAAATAAAATTCCTGTTTCCTATTTCTTTGGGACCCAGGAGTATTAAATCCTACAATTTCATCAAAATATGCTGAAATTGGTATCCTCAATTAATAAGTTATTAACTGTTTTTTTTTTTAAATCTGGGTAAAGGGTAAATACTTTTGTAGCTAAGCACTACATGTAATGTATAATTTTTTCTTTTAATTTTCAAAATATTATTTCCACATTGTATTTCACAAAGTATTATTTCCACATTGCAGGCACTGAGGCTTAAAGAATCAACTGGACCCAAATCCGACAGTCACTGAGTGGATCTTATGTCAGCAGCCACTGCCTTTGCCATAGCACTTTTTACATAGTTTGGGTATATATTAGCCTAGGATTGGAGGACATGAACATTTCTTACCCATGTATCAATTACCTCATATAAAAGTTATAATGGATAAGTAGGTATATGGTTTTCATATTTTGGGGTTACAGTGATGATACATTAGTTGAATGAAGATGTGGATGTACAGGAAATCTTTATGCTTAGGACGTGGTAAAGAGACAATATGGCTAAAGTTTTGAAAACATCCAATAAAAGTTTGGGTAGTGAAGGTCTTCTCGTCACAGAGGATAACCTCAGCAAAGGACTGAGGCTGCTGACGAAGTTTCTTGGATCTCATTCTGTAGTACTGAAGTTAAGTCTCAATTTTAGGGATGCTAATACTGCAATATGTACTTCCATTGTTTGTCTGATAGATTTGGGGTTGTGGTTTTCTGCTTGTATTTCTCCTGAAGTTGTATATTTCAGACCTTGCTGACCAGGTCCTTGAATGTACCCAAAGATGATATTCTATTTCTATGATGCATGAAAATTTCCTCCACCACTTTTTTGAAATATATCTGTGAGGAGTTTTCAATACTAGGAGTTTCTTTTGGGAACCCGAATATTGAGATTAGTTTGTAGATGATATTAATGCCAGATCATGAGATTATTGGGACATCAGTTTGCAGTGGTAGTTTCTTCAAGAAGTAGTAGTTTTTAAAGAAGGTTGTCTCCCACCATCCAGGAGATTATGTACAAATGGGCCCTCCACGTCCACAGCCTATTGGGGATCCCGTATATAGCTATGTGTATGACAGAGTCCTGAAGATTCTCCCGGTTTTGAGAGATGCTTAAGCATTTTCAGGCTCACTATCAACAGAGAACATCACATTTTTACTAAGGACTAACAGAGTGAAGCCAGTGAGGACATTGAATGTTGGTCTTTTTCATTTTGTGATCTAAAAAGAGCTAAAAGTTTCTCTCTGCTTTGTGTCAGGTCCACTAAGCTTAACTAATTCCAATTTAAAGGAGGATGGAGTGTTAGAAAAACTGTATTATGCAGTTTTATTTTTACAACCATTATTGCATGTATTCTAGGTGATGGGTATTATTTCCATTTTACATAATGAGAAACAGACTTTAAAAAGTTAAATGCCACTGAGGTAGTAAATGACATTGTTGTGCAATCAGGTATAGGTTTCCGTCCCAAATGCTCCATAATGTTAGTCCCATAGCCAGTATGGTTCTTTTAATTTAAATTCAATATAATCAAATAGTCAATCCCTTGGTCAAACTAGCCACATTTCAAGTGCACATTAATTGCATGTGGCATGTGACTACTGTACTTTTCTCATCAAAGAAACTTCTATTGGACATTATCTCTCTAGAACCAAGCTGAGATTTTTTTCTGGCATAAGCATTCATGGAAAGTAATATTAATGAGATTTATTACCTGGAAAATGGCAGGAGGAAAAAAGAAAAAACAGAATTAGAGATTTTTTATTTTGAAAATATTTAATTACAGTGTAGTTTCTTTGTAGACATATTTCTTATTATGAACTAAAAAGATTAATAATCATATTTAATTGTCTAATACTTCTTACATAGTAGGCACTATTCTAAAGTTGTTAGACCTACAAACTCATTTGATCCTTGTAACAATTCTGTGATGTAGATTTCATTGTTCTCTCCCTTTTATGGATGAGGACACGTGGGCACAGTGAGGTTAAGCAGTTTCTAAAGGCTACCCAGATAAGGAGAAATAGAATCAGGATGGCAACTCACACAGCCTGGCTTCAGGTACTGGATGTATAACCACTATCCCCTATAAGAATGTTTCAAAGTCATATTTAAGAGAAAGTTTTGAGAGTGAGTTTCTGATGGGAAATGGAGGCACAAAAAGCCAATACATAGTTTTTTAAAAAACATCAGTCTGAAGGCCAAATAGTACTTCCTTCTGAGTGCTGTGCGCTATATATATGTGTATGTAAAATGTATATTATATACATAAAATGTTATATCATCATACACACAGGCACACAAACATAAATTTACACCACTTTTATGAGACCAACAATTCAGATATAGTGTTGTTAAGTGTTGAGACATAGAAATGAGAGGATGTTATAATTGGAAAATGGCAAATACTATGCAATTCTTGATGAATTTTTTTCCCCCTTATTGGCTCAACCATAAGTAAAAGGGAACATCAATGGTCAGGAGCAAATGCCAAATAGGCTAACCTTAATATTTTTGTAAACTTTCAAGTTTGCAAAGTAGGTTTAAAAGTTCTTCAGGTGTTTGAGGAAAGCTCTGGGACAAGGGCTTCAGGTTTGACTTGAAATACCAGAAATCAAATTCCTGTTACTCTATCTGTTTATAACTTGTACACTTGGAAGATCAAAATACTTTTGTAATCTGCTTATCTAATGCATTCCCAAATGTTCTTCTTCTCATCCACCTCAATGGCCCCAACCTCACAAAAGAAAATAATTATCTGAAACAAGGACCTTTTCCTTGTGGGGCCATTTCCATTTCATGTGCTGAGTGTGACTCTGTTGACATCTTACTGGCTGGGCAGTTTGGTCTTGTGGATACAACTTGTGCTTTAAGTAAATACAGAAAGTATTTAGTGGGTGCTAGTACCTAAGTTTATAATTTTTAAAGCAACAGTAATAATATGATAAACCAAATTGACTATGCATCATTAACTAAGCGCTTTACTTCTTAAAAGATATCAGTTTAAAACTCAGTTTATTTTGTACCTTTTTAATTGGGTAGCTTAAAAAGACTTTTGTATGAGAAATTTACAGCTTTTAAAACACGAACACATCACTAATATTACAGTTCAGTTTGTTGTGGATTTCTAAATTAAGATATTAGCTGTGAAAATAACATCTCATCATCTTTCATAGTAGCTCAGAGTTACTTAAGAAATTGACATGTCAGAACACATCACTACAGTGAATATCTGCAAAATTTCCTAACTTTTGTGATAGTTATAGTTTTAACTTATAGTTATTTTCATCCAGATGTCCACTTTGAAATCCAAAGAGTTTGAACTAGATAATCTCTAAGATTCTTCTAGTTCTATTGTTCCACATCTTCATAGTTCTACATAGATTACATATACAAAAGACTTTGCACACATTTGATTGCAGTAGCTAAAGAAAACAAGGTAATAAGCTATTTCTCAAATTGTAAAAACCTATTTGTAAAAAAAAAAAAAGACCATTCTTCAATATGGAGTAATATGAAACAGAAGATATTTGTTTCATAATTGTTCTCAAGAATATAGAGCAAAGTACAGTGGATAATACATATAGGAAAGTAGTTATTTGCTTTTTTTTTTTCTGTTTGTGCCAGAATGTTAATGTTGGAATTGACTTGAGAGTTCAGCTAACCCACCCCTCTCAGCAGCTTTGGTAGACTAACACAATACCACACAGAGCTTGGTAAAACTAAACCTTGAACCTCAGCTTTCTCCCCCAGCCAAGTCTTATCACATTTTGGTCACTTTTTGACTTGACCTTGAATGTGATTTTACATACTTTCAAACAGTTTGAGAAATAATTGTTACCTTGTTTTCCTTAGCTACCACAATCAAACGTGCAGAATCTTTTGTTTATGTAATCCATGTAGAACTATGATGCGGAACCATAGAGCTAGAAGAACCTTAGAGCTAGCTCAACCTCTTTGGATTTCAGATGGAGAAAATGAGAAGTTAAGCAACTGGTTCAAGGCCACACAGCAGCAAGTCAGCGCAGACTGGAGCCCCTAGTCCAGACAGCCTGGCTGCCTGGCCGTCTGGTCCTCTTACTATTGTGTTATTTCCATTGCTGTGTACCTATTGGAGAAGATGGTTAGGTGTTCAAACAAGGATCCAAACAATTGGACTCTTGATCCAATTACTTTATGGGTAGTGGTGATGTTGACAAGGCATAGATATTTGCCAAAGAATCATGAATAAACTCATCTGAGAATCTCAGAATAAACTGGGATATGCAAATCCAGAGGTGGTTATAAAGATGAAAAATAATTTCTTTATTTAAAAAATTACATGGGTTCAGGCGAGCCACTTAAGAAAATAGTATTCTCCACGAGGTTTCATTGCTTTGAGAATAATGCTTTGGAACTGGAGCTTTGAAAATCTCTGTGAAGAATAAAGGCAGGAGGAAAGAGAGCTGCTTGTCAACAGTAACCTACAGACAAATGCAAACCCGGGCTGTGTCCTGAGAGTTTTAGGTAATCCAGGCTCATAATTTGATTTGAGAAGAGCTACTCCAGGCTACTGTGTAATTATAGAAGCATTCACTCGGCTGGCTCCTGTTCGCCTCATCTCGTTCTACTTCATTGCCCTTTATGCTAAAGCCCCTGTTGATGAGAGGGCGGAAACAGTAACTACAAATAAAGCAATTAGCAGGTGGGGAATGCTACCACTGTTTAAGGATAACATCCAATCTTTATTGGTACTTATTAAGTAGAAGTCTAGAGCTTAGAGACAAAGGGAAATATCACAAACCACAAAAATGAGATGGAACAAAAAGAATATGGAAAAACCATCATATCTATTTTATATTGTACAAATCTAATCACAAAGTCTAGCTATAAAAATAATATGAAACCTCCAACTTGTTTATATCCTAGCACGTTACATTCTCATGTGATAGTCACATTCTTTTAAAGTTTTCTTGCTTTTTTTGAACTGACCTTTACTATGTGATTTAACCTGAAAGATATTTTTAACAATTATTGTGTTCAAAGGAGACTCCGGTTTTGAGTTTGGGTTGTAGTTAAACAAGCCAGCAGGGGGAGTTAGGATAGTTAGCAAAGCTCCCTCAGAAGAGTTCAGATTGGCAGACTGTTGTCAGAGTTGAAAATGCCCACTGTAGGCAAGGAATATAATGTGCAAAAGGAGGAAAGCAAGAGGATTCAAGTATTCTTGAAATTCTAGCACAAGATATTAAAGGTGGAGAAGAAAATAAGTCACAGATTTCCTAGCGCTCTCCATTGACAGAGTAATTCATATACCTTGGCTCTCTGTTTACTTATCTAAAAACAGGGATAATAAAAACCTATCCATCCATAATGCTGTAATTCTTATCTCTTGATGTACAGCATTTTTCTTCTTGCTCCAGTCTTATTTGGTGTGTCTGGGTAGTAAGGTAGAGGGAAAATGATTGAAGTTCATCTCAGAACAACTACAAAATCATGCCGCCAGCATTTCACTTTGGCCCAGTGCTCTTGTTTCTGAATGTCTTATCAATTAGAGCTCCCCTGGAAAATCCAGCTCTCTATGCAAGATATAGCTTCCTATTTAAATAGCAGATTTCTAGCTAGTCAACTGAAAATAAAGGTAAGAAAGTTCGCAGAAAAATCAATGTGCTTTTCTTTTACCTTAGTGAGGGAAGGATACTGTGGACAGAGATATGTTCAGATCTGAAAGATAATGTCTTCATAGTATAGTTGCTTGTTAAATAGAGCAGCAGTTGATATTACAAACTTAAGTCTTTATCCTCATGCTAGGAAAACTATAGTTTCTTTTAGGGCATATTTTGGTTTTCACTGTATGTGTTCATATCTTCTTCTTTTTCATCTTTCCATCACTTAGCAGCCACTTGAGGTAGACCCAGAGGTTCAAAAGTAAAATCACTTGAGTGATGATACTGATAAGTGTGCTAATTTCAACCTTGATAGAGAGTACATGACCTGGATAAGACAGGACAGTATCTTAGACCAAAGGTCTAACGGGGCTTATGATCTGGCATTCCCAAGCATCATTTATATAGGCAAAGCACAGGAAGATAACCTCTAGAATCATGCAAGATGGTGAATACTTTGAATTAAAATCTTTGTTGCCTTTGGATAGTGCTGGTAAATATATAAATACAACATATGAATTTTCTTTTGAGACGTATACTTTGTACATTCAAAATATACTTCATTTCATTGTGCCCATGAACTTTTGTGAGTACTCTAGTCCTAGATGCCTCCAAATCCCCAAATGACAAATACTAAGTCACAGTTTTACAAATGCACATAATTTCTACTGGAATTTTCTCTCATTTTCATCATCATTGTCTTTGTCATATTTGCCACTGTTCCCTGAATTTGTTGTGTGGTGTTTATTTTTGAAAGCATTTTCATAGTCATGAACTCACTTATCACAACCTTTTGAATTTGACAGGTGAGATAAAAGCATGATTTTGCAGATAAGGAAATGGACACAGAGAAGGTCTTTGACCCACTCAGGATGGAAGTGATCTCCACCTGTTACCAGTTTAAAGCTACAAATGTGAGAAACTAGACATTGTTTTCAATAATTATTTAGTCATTGGGAATGATTAGTTCTTTGTCAAAAATTGAATAGAGCAAAAGACTCATATCTTCCTGAGCTTGAGAATCATGGTATTTTAGAAAGGTGATAAATGGTAGAATGAATACAGAGTATGATTTATTTTCACCCCTCTCTTTCTCACCTCCATATGTTTTCCATTGTGTCAGGTCAGGTTAAAAAATAAATTTATGGGCAAGCCCAGATGGTTGTGATTGGGCCAAAAGACATGATCCTCACTACTTAAACCTACAAGCAGGCTTTAAAAACAGTCACTGGAGTTGCCTCTTTTTTCGAAGGCCTCACCTTACTCCCAAGGAATAAGAACTCAATTGCACTAACATGGAGAGTACTATAAAATTTTCTGCTTTAGCAAATCCATAAGCACACCATCTTTTTTGCCCAATTCATTTCCTATGGCCTTGACTTCTAGTAGACTCCATTTCCTCTCATAGTAAAGAGAATTTCACAGCTGATCAGTTCACTTTATATCGGATGAAAAACTTAACATGGACACTGACAATATAAAATATATAAAACAATATGAAAACAATGACATATATCAAATGATATACATTTAAATATATATATTGAAAACAATGACTATATTTAAAACAATGATTTTAGACGATAGTATTTGTGAAGACTCAGGACAGTTAAAAAGACAAGTAACTTGCAGATTTGTTCTTATGAAGAACAGCATTGTTATTAGGTGACTGTGAATGTAACCTGAAATATCCAGACACGTGCCTCATGCATAGGTTCTCCAGCTCCCAGTGACACCCCTGGGTGTCTTTCAGGGGTCTTCTCTTGACAGTAGCCTGAGACTACTTTTGGACTGGCCCGGATGAAGACTAATGAATTATCTCCTAATGCGTCATCAATAATGAATCATAAGTGATGACCGATGCTTCCCTATGGCTGGCGTCTACACTGGATCCCATTTGAAAGTTCTGCAGGAAAAGGCTGCGCATCCTATTCTAAGTGTCCAGGGAACCAAAGGCACATTCCTCTGGCTCACTCAAAAGGCACACTTCATGTTGTTTTTGGGTGGTCTGCCTAGTGCCTGGACTTGAAAATGTTTAGAGGAAAAATAAAAAGCATATTTAAAATTCACAATTCACTGATAAAACTTGGTGTTGATAGTGTAACATGGAAGTAGTATGGTTCTCTGCTTCTGTGGCTGTTGGTGAAAAAAGGCTTGATGGGGGGTTGATAGCACTTCCTTTTTCTTTCTGAGCAGCCAGTTCCCACCAGCTGTTCAGGCCTCTTTCTGACTAAGCAAGTTGTTCCTTTTAGATACTCTTTTCAAGGAAGTTTCTGATGGTAGATGGAGGACACATTTTTTCCTGCCTGTCCATATGTCTGCGATTATTGACTTCTCAGAGACTCCAGGTTGGAGGTCTTCATAATTCAGCCTCACCAGGCCTTCTGAGCCAGATGCAAAGTACACACCCCAATTGGCTTGTAAAAGCAGTACATCTAATCACATAATTCCTCTGTAATGTGGTTTTTTAAATTAAGTGACCCACAGGATATTAATCTGGTGGTAACAACTCCCAAGGGATGTGGCACTGGCAAACACTTCAAGAGCAGCTAGTACTACTATTAAATGTGATGCTCATTTCATCGGAACATATGGAACTAAAAACAAGTCATGGGAGAACTTTAGTGCTCTGTACATGCTATATTGTTCATAAACCTGTCATAAATAAGTGGCTCTTAAAAAGAAACCAATTAATAAATGTGCATTGAATTACAAAGTTTAAATATTCCATAATATGGGATGTCTTTCCCCGCCCCCTCCACCCACATTCCCACCCCTGCCAGGGCCCCCTTGTTATTCAAACTGTTATAATATTTTCCACTGTGTGGCACATCTCAGTTTTGTTGTTGTTGGTTGAGTTACTTGGTTGATCCGGCTGCTTAAAAAAAAAATGAAGAAAAAAATCTGTAAACTATAAAATGCGTCTCTTTTTCCCATTGTCTATGTAGTGGAGTATGGTTTGGCATGAGGGCCCCACCCCAAACCTCCCACTAAGAGTATGTCATATTTCTATATGCTCCTGCATGTTTGCCTCTACCTCTTTTGAAATGATGCCCAAAAACCAAGCAATGTTTACATAAGGAAAAGGGAGTTTCACTTTTATGCTGCAATTTCTACATGGAGCAGAGAATTTTCCTAGCCATACCTTGTATTTTGTTTGTGGGTGAACTTCTATTTTTCTAATGTGATGGTTTTATCCAGCTTTGACAACAGATTTCTTTAGGAGATTACACACCTGGAATTAAGGTTTTCTGCCAAGTATTACAGTGCACCTGGAAGTACTAAATCATTTTTATCTATGTTTTAGAAGCTTTTTTGTAATGAAATTGCCTATCTTGAACTTGACCTGTCTCTTGAGGAAGAGAAGCTTCAGGGCAGAGCTGGGTAGATCTATAAATGCTGGTGTTATGAAGTAGATTCTTCCAGGGAGTGTTTGCTCATCAGCAGCTAAATACTAACCTGAACACCCTCTCCTTCAGTGTCTCACTTCTGAAATGACCCAGCTCACTGCATCACGTATGGAAATGTGAGTATGTACCTGCAGCCGATTGTTTGCCGTGTTTACACCAGTTCTCACACTAATCCCCATTAATGTTTGATACCGTTCCCAACAGGCTGAAGTCGATGTCAGACACTATATCTGTTGTTCGTGCGCTGGACATGATGTGTGCAGAGAGAATGATAAGTATATTTTTTAGGAATTTCTTTCCTAAAGACATTTTTACTCACTACATAATGTACTTTGAGAATGTGAAATAGTTTCTAGGAGTCCAAATGCTGCCAAATGAAATATCAATTAATTTAAAAATCATGTAGGTAAGTCATTATAAAGTTCAGTCGTAGCCTCACTGGAGCTTTATGACATTTTCTCTTGTAAAACTGTTGATAAGACTATTCTAGGTGCTTCAAGAGATTTGGAATTTGAGTTGGAAAATTTTCTACAAACTCATGCCAGCAGAAAGATAATATTGTGTGTGTTGGAAATTGCATACATGTTTTTGAGAGGGGTGGAGGGTGGATATATAATGCAAGAAATTTAGAAGAAGAAAAAAAACTCCCTTTAAGTTTTGCAAGCAATATCAGACCTCCCACTTTTGCCATGAAATTAGAATATGCTCCAGTTTTGGAGCACAAGGTCAGATTGTTGGAACAGCAAAAGCTTTCTATCCTTAGGCTTCCTTGACTTGCTGTGTTTGGTTGTACCTGAAGTTTGCCAAACTGGTTCTGCTTATTCTTGTCAAACAAGGATAATTTCTTCTCTTGATTGTCTCTGATATAGTGTCAGCATTTTAAAGGCCAAAAGTTGCCATAGTGACAAAATTACATGAATATAAACATTTATTTTGTTTTGACAGAATCTCTGTAAGATTACAAGAAAGAACAAAAGTCATGGAACAACCAGCATATTTATTACAACAGATTTTTAAAGGCAACATAAGAATGATTCTGTAAATGATGTTTAGTGAGAAAAATAAATAGGGACTATAGAAAACAAAATGTAGATACATTAAAATATGTCGGCTATCGAATTCAAGTGCAAATAATTGAATTTCACAAATTACTAGTCTTTGTAACTGTGGTTTGATTTTATATAAATGTGACTAAATTCTACCCCGGGTATAGATAAACTCATTATGTCTTTTAAGTAGTTCGAATTTCCTGATAACCAACAGTCAAACAGAGGAACAAGCAGAATTAGTAGCCAAGTCTAATAAACGACTGGGAAAAATTGTATCTGTCTCATCCTTCTCGTTCCCACACACTCTGGTTACATCATTACTTAGCCTGTAAACTCCAAGGCCAATTGGACTCCAGGGCTTGTGTCAGGTGATCAAAACATCAAAATGCACCTGAAACTCTACCCTAAAGATGGGGTTTCAGCAGGGGCCTCTGGATAGCTGACTCCTCTGCGGCTGCTGTGCAATTTTCGTATTTTATTTCACCTTTGCTTTCAGGGTTAGCTCTTGGTCCCACAGATTGACGGCTGAAGCAAACTTGTTGATGTGGGTTTTTCTGTGCAGGTGCGTGGGCAAAATTATTTCCTGTACCACATACAACACTCAGTTATGTAATAGCTTAAAAAAAACAACTGGACTTTTCCCCGTGGATTGCTTTTCATCAACAGAGAGACTTCTGACTGCTTCCTTTTTATCTTTTTGGTTTTCAAAACATTTGTTTATTTCTAAAAATCACTTAATGTCCAAATACACAAAACTCCAGAGCTGTTGATCAGGCCCACTGGATGCAACTCCGAGATGAAGCCAAATGCCGTGCTCCTCGTAAAGGCACGGAATGTGTAACTCTATCACCACGCTAAGGTTTCACAGGGCAAGGATAGCGATGACAACACGACTTGTTTTCTGCAGATGTAGAAAGGCATTTTTTTACATGTGCAGGAAGCAACAAAAAACCTTAGGAGACAGGTGAGTGAGTTGCCTTGCAAGAAATAAGCCAAATAATCCTTAAAGTTGTAGTGACACATACAGAGGCAAGAGCCTGACAGCTCTGCACAGAGGTATTTTCACATTCAGCTTTATGTTTCTCTTGATTGCTGCAGTGAGCGCTGTGATCATTTCTAGTTACGACTTTGTTCTGAACTCTCAAAATAAAATCCATCAGTGATGGCAAATGCACATTAGAAAATGGCCTTGCAAACTGTTATCAGATACCCACATATGCCTCCAGGAGGCAGGGATGATACACTAAAGGAGGAGGCGCAGGTGAAAATCTGTTTTGTCACAAACCAAGCCAAACAAAACAATTTGTCTTCTTAAGCCATTCTTCTTGGATCAAAGGATTACATGTAAAATTTATTTCATGATTTATACAACAAACATTTGTATGTGCTAATTATAATGCTGGAAGAAAGATACAAATATGATGATGATAAGTGCTAGTATTTATGAAATACCCTGCATATACCACACTGTACTAGAGGTCTACCACATACATCTGAATGGTTACATTACTACCAGAATTAATCCTTACGTTACTACAACGATCCTTAAATTAATACAATAAAAGAAAGTTGATTAATACTATCCTCCCTTTGTAGAGGAGAAAATGGGGATCAGAAAAATCAAATGAGTTGTCAAACTACTAGGAGATGGTTCATAGCGTAGAATTCCAGTCTACATCTGATTTAATCTGGGCCCTTTATCTTCAACTGCTACCACGTTGCCTCTCTGTACAATTCTTTTCTTTGTCCTTAAGGAGCTTTTAATCTGGTGGTAGACTAAACCAGATGAGGAATCATAGAAATTAGGCCTGTAAGAACATTGACGTGACTAAGTACTCAAGGAAAGTAAGAATTTCAGGGCAGAAATGTTTAGATCAGAGCAGTGCCTGACAGTCCCATGTCTGTGGCAACAGAGCAGGGAGGAGAGTGGGTGGTTAATTGGTGCTCAGTTATCTTTCCCTCTGCAGGTAATCCATCAGAAATAACTGATTTCTACATGTATCCTGCTAAACTATCACTGAAAGTGCTGTGTAAGACAGAGTGAACTTCTGTCCCCAGGGGTGCCTGCCAAATAAAGTAACTAGGTGCTCACATATTTTCCAGTACAAGTGCTTCATTATTAATTCATGGTCCAGGTCCCTGGTACATGCTGTTACTAATATTAGGTTTCAGCAGAGAATAATGAACAGGAGCACTGGACTGGATGTCTTAACATTTTTTAAACAATGTTTGCGGTGCTAAATTCTATTTCGGGCTTAATTGGGGTCTTTACATAAACAAGAGGAGGAGGGCTCTGTAATGTTGGGGAGGCATAATTTTCCCACAGCGTAGCAACTGAAAAGGTAAGAGTCAGCAGGATTAAGTCCCAGTGGAAGGTTAACGCAGATAGGGATTTTCCCCCATCGGGCGCCGCTTATTTTTCTTATCAGACAAGAAAAGGGGAGGCCTTCTGAGAGAGAGTTTCAGTCAACGCTTGTGCCAGTTCCTTGATTTGAAACATCAGCCTATCAGGAAAAGAGGGAAGACAACTTGCTTTGGTGGGGAAATGGTTCCGATGAGTATTCCCCTGAGCAGGGCACACTCAGGCACAGTGCCTAGGAGGCCATGATAGTTTTTGTGGCTCAAACATATAATTTCACTGAAATCAACATAAAAATATTGATGAATATGTAATAAAAGATCCAGCCTGTTTTTTTTTTAAAGATTTATTTATTTATGCATACAAGCACTAGGGTACAGGCCAGAGGTGTGGGGGGGCAGGTGAGAGGATTCACCACAGACAGAGCGGGGAGCAGAACAGGCAGATCAACAGAAGTACACTGCTGAGGGGAGCAGCGGGCACAGCAGGAGAGGTCTGCTGCACCATGTGGGTCCCCACCCTGGCCGGCAGCAGGGATCAAACTCGTGCTGCAGTGGCTGTGTTTTTTGCTTCACAGTGTGTTGCTTAACCCACTGTGCCACCAGGGAGGCCCTCCAGCCTGGTTTTTATTCACCTTTATGCCAACACGATTGTAAAGTCTAACTTCATTATTAAGAAGGAAGGGAACCATATGGCGAAGCACCTAGGCCATGAAACCTTCATGTGGTCCTTCGCCAAAAACACTACTAAGTGGCACTGGTGGTTGGAGGGGGCTTACTAAACAAATTATTTCAATCAGACAATTTGTTTATCCTTACTGTAGGTTTCTTGCTATAGATATTAATGAGTGTAGGTGTAGCGGCAGGAAGGGTGGCACTGGGCAGGTTCAGGATGGTTCTGGGCAGACAGGTCAAGGGAGGGAGTCTTGGAGCCCTCGGTGGCTTTTATGCTTTTTATTATCAGAGGTGGCCTGGTACATGGCAGGCAGGGCTGCCCCAGGGGCCGGGGGGCTGACAGACCTCTCGGCCCCCGGCGCATCTCACCTTCTCAGCTGCTTTCTACTGCTGCTCGTCAGTACTGTCGGTCCTCTTGGTCCTGGCATCCTCATGACGCCACCTATTTATGCCCGTGTCCCAACTCAGGTGCGCCCACTTGCGCATGCCCACTCTGGAATGCTCGCAGCACTGCAGGTGTCCGTCATCACAGTGCTGGGAGGGTGGAAAGACCTGATTTCTCTAACCCTACAATAGGTTTTTGAGGGGAAATTAATTCTGTGGGTTAACAAGGAATTTTTCACATTTCCTCTGGGTTCTCAACAGTGTGCTATCTGGCATAGAGTTAGCATTCAATAATTACTTGCATTTAATTGAAAAAGATTTGAAGAAAAAAATCAATGCTTTTGTTTATTAAGTGCAACTATTTCTATCAGCTGTGTGTTGGGCATTGACTATACTAGGTGCTAGAGAGATAATGGAAAGTAAGACAATTCTCTTAGTTCTCAAAGAACTTCAGGGAAGGACAATGAGAAGAAACACAAAAATAGCATTTTCAAGGGCTAGGGAGTTGGTAAAAGAGAGGTGGAAGAAATTCTTGACTCCTGATTTCCATTTTTCAAATGTGTCAACTTCCTAATTATGAGATTTTCTCTGTGGCCTTGAGACACACACTGAAAGACCTAACTACATGAGAGAGAGATTTAGTAGTTCTTGCCATTACCAAGAACCCAAAATACATGCTTTCCATGGAAATGGCTCTATAGTAACTTGAAGTACATATCAATTATTCAAATTTTTATTATCTGTCCCTCTCCATCTGGCTATGAACTCCATGAGAACAAGGGGAGTAGTCTGTTTTGCTTCTTTCTGTAAATCAAAAAGGTAGTTGGAGAGGGGCAGATAATAAAAACTTAAATAATTGATAAGGTAATTCATGTCACTCTATTGCCATTCCCACAGATAGCAGGTATTTGGGGCCCTTGGTAACAGTAATCTGATTTTCTCTGGCAGACAGTCTCAGTAGACTTTCAGTCAAGGCATCCTGTCTTCCCTAGCCACAAAATGTGTATGAGGCATAAGCTGGACCAATCGGAAAATATTTTCTGGATATTTGAGGAATTGGCTGGGTGCTGATACTATCAGCATGTGGCTAGATTCTAAGAAAAGGCTGCTACTGGTTTCACCTAGTAGTCATAAATAGCCATAATGGACTGAACCTGAGAGTTAAGGGTAACTCTTGCTTTAATTTACAATTGATAGGGATGAGTTATTAAAATATATTGACCCTGAATTTTCTGCACTTGGAAATCCCCTTCCCTTTGGAAATCAATAGGCATCATTAAGAAGAAGAATCTAAGCCAACTAAAGCTCTGTTACTGGATAGTTGTGTGCTATCAAGCAATTTCCTCAAATCTCACATTGGAACCATGGGGGTCCTTTGGAGGTTTAAATCTAGAGGGCCTAATGCAGTGCTGTAGGGTCAGAGAATGATCAGGTCTTTCCACCCTCCCACCACTGTGATGATGGACACCTGCGGTGCTGCGAGCATTCCAGGGTGGGCATGCACAAGTGGGCGCACCTGAGTTGGGACACGGGCATAAATGGGCGGCGTCATGAGAACGCCAGAATTGCAAGGACCAACCGACAGGGCCAACAGACAGAACTGCGAGGACCGACCGACAGAACCAACAGCAGCAGCAGCAGCAGCAGAGAAAGAGAAGCAGCAGCCGAGAGGGTGAGATGTGCCGGGGGCTGGGAGGCCTGCCAGCCTCTCGGCCCCCCGGCACCTCTGCCTGCCATGTACCTGGCCACCTCTACTAAATAAAGTATGAAAAGCCACCGAGGGCTCCAAGACTCCCTTCCTTGACCTGTCTGCCCAGAACCATCCCGAACCTTGGCCCACCCCTTTCCTGCTGCTACAAGTGCACATGCCCACAGCTGTCCTCTTTCTTCCCTTACCCACTCTACTCTCCATTTACCTTTGCCCTGTCCTGGCTTCAGAATGTTGATGGATTGGCAGGAAATTTCTAAATTTTTGAACCTGCCCCTTCCTGCATATTGTAAACTTGGAGTCCAGTGCAAACCAGACTCACAGCAGGTGAGTCCTGTGATGGGGAACTCCGCCCGCACGAGCACTTCTGTTTCAGCACATCTGATGGCCGCATCACCAGCATTTGCAGAATGGAGGATTAATTTTATTGTGCATTGATCAGCAGATCTGGTGACATAATATTGCACTATGTAGAAGGATTACTCACGAGTTTCTGGATGCTACATTTTTAGAAACGAACTCCATTTAGCGATAAGTGTTGGATCTAACAACTTCCCCTTTTTCCTCACTCCCACTCTCCAATCACCCAACCAACAAATATCCCTTAATGCAAAAACCAGTTCTCCTGGGACCAGATGGATACAATTTTTCTTCAGGAGAAATCTCTGGATCTTCCCTCCAAAGTAAGGGTTTTATTACACTTTTTACTTATTAAAAACAGATGTGTCATGTTTATAATGCTGACTCAGAGCACTTTTCTCTCCTTTAAGCTTATGGAAAGCAATCTGGGTAGGGTACAATAATATAGTGTTTGTGAATCATTCCTGAGGGAAAAATGGAAAATTATATAATCTGCAAGCCAGATTCAGTGTCTGGTCATGAGGAAGTAGGACTATATGGGAGGGCAAAGAGGACACCTTGTTTCTATTTTTGTCAGAAGTTCACTCAAAGTTTGATGAACCAACCATGTTGTCACCTTCAACCTCCATCTGCAGAGAAGAAGTCAGAGACAGACTCTTGTCCACGTCTAGGTGTGACAGCTCTGTTTCTGGAAGCATCCTGTAGTTTCCTCATCTGCCAAGCCAGTGCAGTTCCAAACCTGAGGACTTTTCCAGGCACTTTTCTCCCCATTCCCCTCCTCTAGGCGATCACAGGGTCTTGTTTCCCCAGGTGACACACCTTTATTTTTTACCTTTCTTCCTCTATAGTCTTATCTTGTGCTTTCTTCTGTCATTTCTACCTGTGGATTGTAAATTATTTGCTGGGCTCCTGTGTCAGTTGACTGTGGAGTGTGGAAAGAGAAGGGCACCATGCCTGGTGTGTGCATTGTGGGCACACGTGTGTTTAAGTATATGCATGCATGAGTGTTTACATGGAGGTTTCTTTATTCAGTGCTTATTACATGCCAAAGACTACCTTTAGGTAGTTTTTAGAATTTGCTGCATTTAGTTTTCACAATAGCATATGAGGTAAGAATTTGGAGACTCATTCTATCTTTCATTTGTAGAAATGTGCAAGCTTATAGTAGACAGTATCTATACTTTTAAGGCTAATTCCTTATTCTATGTTTGAATGACTCTATAAGTTGCTTTGTCTCTTATAAAATCAGGGAAGATTTTTAAAAAATTATTTAAAAAGTATTTTGTCAGTTTTCTCTGTAGCTGAAGCTCTGATAACCAAACTGGATATGTGCTATATTTATTTTTAATAGCACACAAAATGATCAAAAGTATACAAACTCCTGTCATTGAGTCTATGCAAGCAGCAGACAGTAAAATATAATGGTCTACTTATTCTGCTGTGATTGACAGTCAAACCTCAGAGCAATTTGCACTCTGATCAGATAGTAGGGTTTCTCCCATAACCTTGAGGTCCAAATCTCACTGCACTTTATTGTGAAATTATCTGCCCTTTGACTCTTTGTGGAGACCGAGGCCCACATCCTCTGAAAGTCTTCCCTGAGTCCTCCCCTGATGTGTACAGTAAATGACTGATTGTCTCTATTATGTGACTGTGGCAGACACAGAGAAATACCTAACTCATACCTAACTTATCCTAATTGGAACTATCATCAAAGGTTACTAGAATGTGCCACAAACTACCCGGAGACCTAGATTTGGTGTCTTTTGAAGTTTTGGTGAAATAAGTGGTACCTTCTTTGCACTTATATTTTCTTTCCTTCCAAAGGGCGGTGAGGGAGAGGAAAAAATTGAAAGGAATACTAAAGCATTGTTTCTTGTACAACCTTCCCTTCTCGCTTTCTCTGTGGCAGAAAGTGACATGGGGCTGCTGGGCTGGTTCAGGGGGTTATGAACATCAAGTCCTGATCGCCTGTGCTATTTAAAGTGGAAAGGAAAAGCACAGCTGAAAACATCCTGAAGGAAAGGGTCTCTCCAAGGGCACCCAGAGTCCTTTTCATCTTCACCTGAAGGCAGTCCTTCTTGGAGTCCAATTTAATGCATCATTTAGTGCAGCATCAGTTAAAAAAGGCTCCCCAGGCCTGCACACAATGACCCTAGGGCGCCATATAAAGACTGAGCAGAAGGGTTACTGGTTCTTACTTCCCCATTCAGAACCCCTTCTTAAGGGAACTGCAAAAATGGACATAGAACCAAATGAAGAGGTTGAAGAGTGCACGCCTTAAATGGCAGAGCAGTGCTTCCTCTAAAGTTTCCTGGTACCACCACCCAGGAGACAGGAGGATATCCTTATATGTATTCATGAAGAAAGGAAGGAAGGGAGGAAGGGAAGGGAAGGGGGAAGGAGAAGGAGAAGGGGAAGGAAGGGAGAGGGGAGGAAAGGCAGGCAGGCTGGCAGGGAGACAGACTTACTGAGACCTACTCTGTCAAGTAATGGTACCAGGCTTTTGGCATTATATCAGCTAATCTTCATAATACCATTTATAATTTTATTATTCAATCTCAACTTTTCACACTAGCAAACAGTTACTCACAGGTAATTTCTCTAAAGGTGCAGACATAGAGGAGAGAAACAGAATTTGAAACGAGGTCATATACCCCTCTAGTGTTTCCTCTCACACCTTTCAGCAGCTCTAGGGTTTAGTGTTGACTCCAGAGTCTCCAACAAAAATCAGTCCAGTATTCAATCCCTGGAAGGTTCGTTGCCCTTCCAAATGGGGAAAACTCAAGACAACTCTTTGCTGCTTGCCTTCAGACTGTGCAGAACAGAAGCCACTCATACCCACTGGGGAAGTGCAATTGTCTTCGAGTAGGGCTGTTGCACTTGTATGCCCCTGTCTTGGGGACGCCTGCTATGATGTTGGGCTCACAATTCACTGTGAGTCAAAAACCCATTACTAATTTTTTCTTTCTAAATATGGAAAAAAAATCAGATGACAAGGCTTGTTCTGCTAAGTTATATAGTCTTTCCTACCTTTTATAAATGTGTACTAAGTTTCTTTTAATTTTAAAATTGAATTTGATGGTTCTCTATACCAGTCATGTTTTATCTTGCTTAGAGTAAATCACCATGGAATTTCATGCAGTCATTTGATTGGTCTACTATAATCTGAAAGAAATACTCTCTGTTTTCAACTGTTTAATATCTGTGTGATTCACTCCAGCATGGTGTAAAGTTATTTGCCAATATTGTGTATTATATGTGTGCCAAATAGTTCTTGCCTCCTGTTACGTATTTTGAACACAATGTTTGAAAGTTCTTTTGTGTTTTGTCATTTTAGCAAAATACTGACAGAACAGACTACCTTCTAAAAAGATAGGATGGTTTGATGTATGTAAATGACACTAGGAGATAAATTCCAGTGTCACTGGGTTTATTATAATAGTGGCATTTAATATTGTAAATAAAACTTATTAAACTTTTGTGATAATTTTTGAAATGGTAAGTATCTGTTATAGTTTGAACTAGTCCAAGAATTTTGAGTTACTTGACTCTAGTCAAATGTCAATATCACCAATTATTAGCTATATATTTTGGGCAAGTTACATGGTTCTCAAAGTCTTATGCTTCTCATCTTAAAAATGGGATGATAATAGCTGCTTATAGAACTTGTTTGGGAAGGTGAAGATTAAATGAAGTAGATAGAATAGTGTATGCATCTAGTACATGCAAACATTCTCTGGGATTTATTAGTTCTAGAGAAAAGTGTTCATTTTTTAGTGTTTTGACTAGCTGGCATTTGATGATATTATTCTGAATTGACAACTCTTAAAACCACAAAGGGCACCAATCATAATGTGAAAATATTTTTTAACACAAAGATGTTTGGAAATAGAAACCAGTCAACCTTCTAATCTGACAATTCTAGTAGAAATGTGAAAAAGTGGAGATGGCTATATTGAGTCTCTACATACATACACACCCTTATAGATAATTCAGATGTTATGATAGACATCAGTATTGATATTAAGGTTTGTTTCATGTGAGTTAATAAGTCACATTAGTAATAAGCTATGATTAATTCAAGTAGACCAAGAATATACAGTCGTATGATTTCCATATTCATCACTAAAAGTGTGTATGTCATTTATGTTTAAAGAACTCTTCCACTGAAATTTATGTTAGATATAACATGGTGAATGCAGTAGTTTTCACCAAACCAATGAAATGCAGTTTTTCAAAAAGGAAATTATTTTTGTATTACAGAGGGAACTAAATAGCTATATACAAACAAAACATTTTAACCATCTAGAGATTTGTTTACATGGATTTTTACTAAGCCTTTTAAAGGTATGTTTGTATTTTTTATTTCTATTGGATCTTTGTGAGTTGGGTAAAAAACACTTTCATACTAAAATGCACACATGCTTGGTGAGTAAGACTTATTGGGTTCAGTTTCTTCCATGAATATAGATGTGTAAATATAGATGGGGTGCATCCCTAGCAATTTCACAGGGAGTTTGTGAAAATCAGAGGAGATTGTGGCTATCCAAGAATCTATGGATGGAGCCCCATATTGATGTAAGACGTTTAAGTTTCTGTCTTCATGGGTAAGTTTCTGTCTTCATGTATTTTCTCAGTGCAATGCTCTAATTGTTGTATCTTAGATATTTCACCTTCATGGGTTACTGGTGAACTAATACATGTCAAAGTTTTCACATGCCAGAATTTCTTTAATAGATCTGATGAAAAGCACAGCAGCTAAAGAGATCAGTGTTGTCTGCAGATTGACTAGACAATATCAGTCACTTTTAAAATGTAATATATGTTCAATTTTTTCACATTCCTTACATTAAAGAAACTTGGGAAAACAAGATAACTTGCATTGTTCTCAACATATTGGAGTACATCATCTGTTTTACCTCCATTTCTTTTGAGAAAATTGTGATTTAATTACTTTCCACTTTTTAAAAATTCTACCCTTGAATAATTAAGAAATGGAATACTTGCTTTGTAAGTTTTCTTAATAATTAAGAATAATCTAATGATTTAAGTTTATTTAATAATTATTTGATGATCTTAAATCTTTGTTATTAATAAAATTACTTATTACTCTTTTAGATTGTAATAAATATAAACTCTTTACTCTCCAAATCATAAAATGAACAAAGGAATAAGAACAACAATAATAATAATAATAATGACAATAAAGACACAAAAACCAAAAATAAAAAGACAAGGACAAATTGGGGACACTTGGTGGGGAGGGGGGAGGGGGAGGATTGAGGGCAGATGGGAGCATGGGAGACTGAGGTGATGGTGCACTGGTGATATGGTGATGGGAATACATGGGGATTACAATTGATGTCAAATATATATAAATTAAAGGGAAAAAATAAAATACATAATAGCAATGTTCTTAAAAAAACCAAATTACTAGATTTAAATCCTTTTTGTTACAGGAATTCTCTCTCAATTCCCATGTATAAGTATGATCAATTGTTAACGGCTCATAACTCTTACTGACTTCATATTGTTTGGTCAATAGATATTTTTGCTAATAGAGACAAGGAATCTAAAAGGAAGACAATTTGAGAGTTAGGCAGAGGGAAGACTTTTCTTGCAATACATGTCTTCTGGAGTGGAAATTCATAGTCTCCAGTGGAATTTGAAGTATCTAATTAGGTGGGGAATGGCATTGTTAAACACAGACACAGGCACTGATTTCCCTTCCTGAAACATTTTTCTGGTTCCAGTTTTCTCCTTAATCCCTTGTATTAAATATATCATAATTCATATTACTGGCTTCCTGAAGTAAACTGATATTTGGCATAGTTGAAAAGACACACTATCTAAAAGCACTAGGATATTTTAAAGCCAATCTTTTCAAGAAAAGATGATTATGCTTTACAAGAGGAAATATTTCTACCATTAGCCTTATTTCTTTAACAATTTTCTGGCTACGAAGAAAGCAATAAATACCTACTCATGCTCAACTAATCTCAAATAACTTTTTAACAATCCATTTGTTTTGAAGTTCCAAATACATATTCAGGATGTCGCCTCCCTGCCATTTCTTTATCACTTTTGTTGGATTTACTGGTTCAAAAGAAGTATGTCTTGCAGAATTATGCTTAATCACATGGATTGAGATCAATAGTAAAATAAAATATTACATGTTGTCAAATGAAACATTTAATCACATCTAATCTTACAGAACAGATTTGTGAGGTTATAAAATGAACAATTCACATGAGAACAACGAATGGTAATTACTGGAGATGTCTATAAGTTAAATTTTATCAGTTCACATCCTTCTCCAACTGTATTAGGGTTCCTCAGAAAAGAAAAGTATTATTACAAGAACTGACTGTCTTGATTATAAAGGTCAAGAATTCTCACAATCTGCCATATACAAAGAGGAAAACCAGTTCCATCCATGTTCCTATGAATGCGTCTAGTTTTTCTTTTTTGATTGCTGAATAGTATTCCATTGTGTATATGTACCATAGCTTCCCAATCCACTCATCTGTTTTTGGGCATTTAGGTTGTTTCCAGGTCTTACCTATTGTAAGGAGTGCTCAGCGAAGTAAGTCAGAAGGCAAAAGAATAATACCACATGGTTCCTCCCCTAGGAGGAATATAAGGGAACCAAATGAGGATCAAGGAAAGAAATAAGAACAACAACAATAATAATAACAATAAAGACACAAAAACCAAAAATGAAAAGACAAGGACAAATTGGTGACACTTGGAGGAGAGGGGGGAGGTGGAGGGTTGAGGGCAGATGGGAGCATGGAGGACTAAGGTGATGGTGCACTGGTGATATGGTGATGGGGATTACATGGGGATTACACTGATGTCAAATATATATAAATAAATAAATAAAAACAAAAAACAAAGAGGAAAACCAGTAGGGTTGGTTGAGCTGGAGTATAAAATTCTGAGAATCAGGAGCCTCAATGTCCCAGCTCTAGAAGAGAAAGACAATTCATCCTTCTTTCATTCTTTTTATTCCATTCTGGTCCCTAAATTATATCTTCCCACATTGGTAAGGGTAAATCTCTTTACTAACTCTATTGAACCAAATCTATCTTCAAGAAACATTCAGACACATCCAGGAATGATGTTTTACTAACCATCTGGGCATCCCTTACCCTAGTCAAATTGTTGTATAAAATTAACCTTCACACCATGTGAATGACCTCAGGGTTCAGCAGCTAGCTCCATATATGAAAATAAAATCTAAGTTATTCTTCCCTCCCTCCTTCCTTCCCTCCCTCTCTCCCTCCCTTCCTCCTTCCTTTTTTCCTACCTCTCCCATTCTTGTAATTTTTTTTTATTTCTTTTGCTTTTCATATGACATTCTGTCTACCTATAAAATGAAAGTAGTCACCAGTCTGGTGTAATCAAATGTTACAAATTAATATTACAAGAAATTTACAAGAAATTAAAGTTGGATTGGATTGAATTAGAATTTAGGTCTAAAGTATATATGAGAGTAGACTTAAAATATGTACTATTTGTTTTTACTCTAATATCATGGTAAGCACAATAATAGTCTTCACCCCACCCCCAACAATGTTCATGTCTTAATTTCTGGAACCTATGAATAGCACAGCAAAGAGGAATTAAGGTTACATATTACACAAAATACAGTGATTTTGTGATAGGGAGATTATCTTTAATTTTCTGAGTGCATCCAATGTAATTACAAGGGTCTCTGAAAGTAGAAGAGGGAGGCTGAACAAGAGTTCAGGGTGATACACTGTGTAGAGGACTCAACATGACATTACTGGCTTTGAAGATGAATCAAGGAATATGGAATTTTTCTAGAAGGCAAGGAAAATTCTTCTTAGAGTCTACAGAAGGGAATTTGTCTTTGATAACACCTTTCTTTAGCCTATAAACTCTGTGTTGAACTTCTAACCTCTAGATCTGTAAGATAATACCTTTGCATCATTTTAGGCTACCACATTTGTAATTTGTAGGAGTAATAGAAACAAATACAAATAATTCTCTTTCCTATATAGTAATTTCTCTTAGTAATTTCTGCTGAGGAAGAATTTACAAAGCACCATATTTGCCTAATCTTTGGCTTATCATATAAGGAGGAACTGACTAGAATGAAAAATGATCTTTCTATTACCCTTGAAACTGATGTTTTTTTTCCAGAGTGAACATCTTTACTTATGTCTGCAGTATGTTATAACATTTGCAAGAGCTATCTTTGTTCTGATTGGTATCTTTCTTAAACTGAATTGCCCTGGAGAGCAGAGCTTAAGAAAAGAACTTGTCTTAAAGTAGTTAATTTGATTGAAGTTATCCCAGAATCAACAAGTGGAAGAAGTATTTGTTCATTGGTTACCCATTGCCTATTGGTTTAGGGTTGCCTCAGAGATATTAAATTTGTGACAAGTAGAATGTGTAAACTTCCTGTAAGCTACTGTCAGTATATCACTTCTTCAGTATAAAAAACATCACCATGGTAAGCCAAAGATGTGCTTCAGGCATGATGTGGCTAATTTTGGAACTCTTCATTTCTTTTCCATGAAACTTTTCACCATAGCCACAACCACGAATGGCATTAGATGACCAAGAGGAAGTGAGGCAGTGATTTAGTCTACTCTCTGTGATTTAGTCTACTCTTTGCTTGCACCACATACTAAAACCAATGTGTTACTCAATCTTCAAAGTGTTGGTAGCAGCACTCACTCCAAAAAGGAGCTTAATACAAAGAAGTAGTGTAACCAGTTACAACCCTGTCTGCTACAACTGGGCCTAAGGCTAAAATCGGTACTTATGATCGAACTACTTCAACACCTATTCTAGATTTCCCTTGTCCTCACTCAGTACTCCATTTCCCATAGATTGTTTTGCTTGGTGAGATTCTGTATCTTCATCCTTGAGGGATCTGAGAATCTCATTTTTCCTTGTTGGGCTCTGATCACTGCTATTGATTATTTGCCAGTATTTTCTAGCATAGAAATACCCAGAGTCACCTTGTGAACCTCTGTATTCCAGCCATATTTTCTTTGCTTCTGTGGTGTGGCAAGAAATTCTACTTCCCAGGATAAGCACATAAAATCACCCCCTCCACCAGTAAAGTAACTCCTTTCTTTGCTCGCTGTGTTATTCACTTGAGGTGATCAAAGTAAATAGACAGAAGTCACAGCTTATAGTTCAATAAAAATTTTACTATTTCCCTTTGTGAAAGCACTACACTCCCCTGTATACCAAGACATCTAATCACATCAAATCTAAGATACAGGGGTGGCAGCATATATTTTGTAAATATAGCATTGTAAGAAATGGTGAGAACAAATCCTACGTCTATTCCTTTGGTGACTAGATATGTTCTAGTTATTGAAGCACAGTCAAACTGTTTAGTTCAGATACTTTATTTTGGTGGGTAGTATCCCAACTCCATAGAAGTCTTTGTCTTAACACCTTAGTAGAGACTTTAGTAAGCAATTTCATTGTTCTAGTAAGCTGGTTATCACCAGGTGATGTAGTTTGTGGTCGAAATAATGGATAATTCATCATGCACATCTTTCCTTTTACTTTGATTTGAGATAATATCATATGGGCATCCTCTGACAGTAAAACAAGTGTTCCATATGTGGTGCTGGCAGAGACCTGGGGGACAGGAAAAATCAAAGCATATGGGAGTAACAATTCCAGTAACTATGTATCACTATCCCCTTCATGCTGGAATAAGGGTCTGATGTACTTAACCATCCAAGTGTTGTTTTATCAAGCACTTTGTATCAGGTTGTTAATACTTTGACAATTTGGTTGTTTATTTATAGCAACTTTATCAGCATTGGTGAATGACCAGTCCAAGCATAATCACTGTCCCTGCCACCATAGTGATTGCATTCTTGGTCCTGTTATGCAAGCACAGAAGTGGTAGAGGAGAGAGACTTGCTGATCCCTCAAGATGGCTCATCTTCATTACTGAGTCTCTCCTCTGAGTGGATTCTTTCTGGTGGACAGTAGCAAAAGATCGGTGCCTACTTTTTGCCCACTCCATGTAATGGATCCATTACATACTTCTTCCCTAGATCTTTGTTTCCTTTTCTTCCAAAATTGCTCCTTACAGTCACTGACAACCAGCTCAGCTACTTGCTGATACTCAGGAGTCCAATCATATCTGTTCTTTCTTGGGAACTTCTATGCCATGGCAGCCTGAAGTCTTCACCAAGCTGTATACCCAAGATGATTCGTTCAAATGTGTGGCAGTGATGATGGCTGTTGGTCAGAGTACCTACATGTGGTCTATTGATAGGCCTTGAAGTTCCTCACTTTCTAGAACCCACAGAAAGGTCAGAGTTCTTAGAGGGTGGTTCTGTGCTGACACCACTAGTCCTATTAAAGAATTGGCCTGGAACTGGCACAACATTACTTGTTTCCTACTCTATTGGTCCCCAAGTGACTAAAGTCAGTCAGATTGAGCGGGCAGGAAATAGACCTCTCAATAAGATGAGTAGTAAAACATTTGTGCCTAGGGTCAGGAAAGATGGGGGCAGAGTGAAGATATTGGGTTTACTTCCTCCAGATAACCATAAGTAAATTGCAGTAAACAAAGCCAAAAAAAAAAAAAGGAGAGAGAAAAACCCTGAGGGAAAGATGAATGACCATAGAACACACTATGAGCAATGGCCTGGCAGAATCTAGGGGTAGGAAAAATTTAAAGTGAACTTTGTTTATAGTGTCAATAGGGCAGTATAACTCACACAGGGAGGGACAATTGCTGTGCAAAATCCCTAGAGTTCCCTATCACTATTGATGAGGGCACATGAGAACACTGGGGACTCCTGAGAACTATCACTATACCAGATAAGGAGGGTATATGAGCTGGCAACAGGATCGAGGGTGCACTTTTGGAGAACTGCAGGGATTTAGGTGCAGTGTGAGGAAGACTGGATTGAACACAGGGCTCTCTATAGCATAAGCTGGAGCTAGAATCCTCTGAAGCAGGTTAAAGCACATGGGTCTCAGAGAAGAGGATACTACTAGAGTCTCGGGTTGAGATATTCAAAACACCTGCCAATCCCTACTCCAGGGCTAAAATGAAAAGAAATGCTTGAACAAACTAGAGCTCAAGCATCTGTCAATAATAGAAGCACATACCCCAGGTAAGGCTCTGTTGGAGAAGAAAAGAGGACATTTCATGGCCTATGACCCCCTATGACTAAAATCCATGAAGTGCTACATCTAGTACTTAAAAACAGACTAATGATGAAGTGGGTATGAGACTGTAAGAGACATGAATACTAGCAGCTGTCCTAAAGGAGGGATGGCTGTGGACCCCACCACACAACTCTGGCACCCACAGCATAGTAAGAAGTTTGAACTCCTGAGCTTACTGAAGGTGATCCTTTGGTGCCCTACTGCCCCATCCTCTTTTAAAGCTACCACCCATCACTGGTACCAGTCCTCAGATTGCTTCAACAGGAATAAAGTCAACAGTCTAAAAATTTACCCCTATTACAACCCTTAAAATATAAAAAATATAATACTACCTATAATTGTTTCAAAAAGAATTAAATACTCAGATACCACCTATAATTGTTTCAAAAGGAATTAAGTACCTCAGATACCACCTATAATTGTTTCAAAAAGAATTAAGTACCTCAGAATCAAATAAGGAGGTAAAAAACCTGTGCAACAAAAATTACAAGGAGTTACTAAAGGACTTAAATAGTGACAGAAGGAGATGGAAGTCTAGCCTATGCTCAAGAATGGGGAGAATAAATATAATAAAAATGAATGTCCTTCCTGAGATGATACATAAATTTAACATAATCCTTATCAAAATACCAGCAATACTTTACAAAGATACTGAACAAAAATGTGGAAATTTATATGGATCCATAAAAGACCTCAAAATGCAAAAGCAACTCAGCAAAAAAGAGAGAAATGAAGGTGTCGTTTCACCTACTTCAAACTTTACTATAAAATATCTAGTAAAATCAACACAGTCTTGCCACAGAAACAGATACATGTTTAAATGGAATAGAATGGAAAGTACAGAATTAATACATGTACATATCAGTACCTCATTTGCAATGAAACTATGACCATAAAATGTGAAAATGACAGTCTCTTTAATAAAAGGTACTGAGTAAATTGGAAAGCCACACATAGAAGAATTAATTGGATCAATCACTAACTCTGTATACAAAAATAAACTCCAAGTGGGTTAAAAACTTAAATGTAAGATCTACAACAAAATATATATAAGAAAACATCAACATTAACAATAAAGATAATTTTGGTTACTGGACCCTTATGGTAAAGGAGTTTAAAACAAAATATACAATTTGGGTTAAATCAAGTTAAAAATCTTCTATAAAATGAATGAAAATACAAGATGATTAAAAGGCAGCCTATTGAATGGGGGAAAATATTTACATAATAGAGAACTCATAATGGACTCACAATATCTAAGCTATATAAAAGCTCAACAATAACAAAAATGACCCAATTAATAAATGGACAACAATATGAACAGACAATTCACCAGTGAGAATACTTAGAAGTTCAAGACATATGAAAAATGTTAATCATCTTTTTCAACAAAGATGCAGGTTAGAACCACAGTGTAATACCATCTCAGGCCCATGAGGATGGCACGGATTAAAAAGACTACCAAGTGTTGAAGAGGATGCAGCAAAAGAGGAACCCTATCACAATGCTGGTAACAACATAAGCTGGTACAACCATTATGAAAAGCGATCTTGTACTTACCAAAAAAATGAAATATCATTCAACACAGCAATCCCATTCTTGGGCATCTACCCAAAGAATATGAAACCACCAACACAAAAACCTTTATGTTCTACAATATTGATATCAACAGTACTTATAACAATGCCAACAGGGAGGCTGCATAAATGTCCATCCATGGATGATTGGATCAAAATATAGTATCTACACCGTGGAGTATTATTTTGCCATAAGAATGGGTGAAATTTAGGCATTTTGAACAAAATAGAGGAAATCTGAGCGAATTATGTATGGTAAAGTTGGAATGATAAAAATAATACTGGAAATTTATATATCAGATATATAACATAAAACACTATCAGTGGATGTTAAACTTCCTGAGTGTTCTGAGGTTAAGAGGAGAGGAGAGGGAATGGGACAAGGGGGTAAAAGGGATGGTGGTGGGAAAAAAGAAAAAAATGAGCAAATTCCTCATTAAACATTTAAACTGTGATCAATAAAAACTGAAATCAGCATATTTGGTATGCTAAGGACTGTAATTTAAGAGAATTTGACTTAGAATAAAAGCCTTATTATTCAAATTTTAAATATGGAATTGAATAGTTGATTTAGACTTGAGATTTTTAAGTTAAAATTTTATTACATTTACAGGACTTACTGAAGCTTTATGTATTAAAAAATATACTTAAAAGAGAAATTGAATATATTGAAGTTAAAATACAGTTCATAATCTTTTAAGATATTGACCATAGAGCAGAGGCATGAAGCAGGGGAAGGGGAAGGAGGGGGCTCAAGACAGGGAGTGAAGAGTTCAAGGGACTGTGGTGATGGCTCACAAGTGATGTGGTGGTGGGAGAACTACAGAGACTACACCTGAGGGGAGAAGCCAATACTGTACAAAAAAAAATAAACAATGGTGTAAGAAAATAAATTACATTTTAAAAAGCCAAAAATATTTTAAGGAACTATATTAATTAAACCTGTGAATTGGACCAAATATTTATCTAAAATCCTTAAAAATCTTTGCTAGAATGTTAGACTTGTAAGATTTGTATGGTAAGCTGAAAAACTTAAGGAGGTTTTGATTTTATAACTATGACAAAACAACTATTAATTTTTAAGCCCAAGCAAACTATTGAGTAGGCAATTTATATACAAACATTCTTAAGTGCATGAAAAAGCTCATGTTTAACAATATTTATCTTTTGAGTAGAAAAATCTTGTTTATGGAATACTTACCTATCAAAAGACTGTTAGTTATTTTGAAACTGTGAAGATATGAGAGTAGATTCAGTCAGATGCGAAAAGTTGCCTTCAGAAATCTGTTTCTTCTCCTATTTTGTTGATGATTCACTTGAAGATGGTGTTTTTCCCAAGAGTGGCCATTGTGAATGTGTCAACTTTTGTTAAGTTAGTCTTTCTAACACTGATAGTCAAAACACTGCATCTCTTGATTTCTCTCTTCTCTGAAGCAGCTAACAGACTGAGTTTAAAGTTGATCTGCATAAGAAACAAAGCCCAGACAGTTTTAGGCTGAAGGGATGTGTTCAAACTTTGGGAACTAGTGAAGATGGGGGATTACAATAAAAGTCTGTATAACCTTAACTACGGTGTTAACTAAGAAAATCATTATAACAGCATAGGTTGGTATGTTTATAGCTACTTTTGTTTAACAAAAGATTATAAAAGAAAGGAGAAAAGGAAGTGGATGAGACATTCCTGTGATCATAGTGCCTAAAACAGTAGACTTCAAAGCTTCTGAAGAAACCATTCTTGTAATCCACTGCTTAATTCCTCCTAAGTACCAGCTGGCAAGGTAGATTGGAATGGCTTAAATATTTATTAGGATTCTTGGTAGGAAACTTTAAATAAATACAATGACCATTTATATAAATAGAGGTAAAGATTTCAAAGATTTCATTTTCCCCATTATTTTTGGTTAAAAAAACATTTTGAATTTAAAAAACTCTTAAGGATACTTATTATCTGTTAGTTTCTTGAGTTATGCAAATGCCATCTAATTCATTTATTCGTTTAGCAAATATTTGTAGGTCCCATTGTGTGCAGCATTCTATCTGAAGTTTCAGGGACACAGTGAGATTACTGACATTAGAACTGCTAGGTGTTCAGTTAGCCTAGTTTCTGCCCTAGTTCTTAGCTACAACTTTAGTCTGACCTACTTCCTTCCCTTCATAATGTGGACAGAGAGGATTTAGAAGCATGTTATTGTTGACTTGGTATAAAATGTGAGCCTGACTCTACACATATCTTTGGTCTCTGTTGTGTGGACTAATTTATACAATTAACATGGATTTTCCTGTTGGGGCCCTTCACTGGTCTGAGTCCCTACCTGGGGCTTGTTGTTTTGCTTCGTTCTTCCAGCATCTTCCCAGGGTTCTATCTTGCTTACTTTAGCTCAAGGTAATGGATGGGCAGGGGCTGAGGAGGAATGTGAAATTATGATACTGCCATCAGCCCAACTTTAGACTGGCTCACAGCTTGATTTCCTATTGTTTCAGTACACACCCACCTATTTCTTTGTAGATTTGCTCCCTTCCCATTCTCTTCCCAATCTTGTCCTTTCCTATCATATTTTTACTCTACCCTACCCTTCTCTATCCTGCTCTCTCCTACCCTCCTCCTTTCCTATTCTATGCTTTCCTGTCCTGTTGACTGTCATTTCCATCATTAGATCATTCTCTTTACTGAGTCACCAAAGTCTGGTTCCTTTCCTCCTTAGTTCGCATTCCTGAGAGCTTTGCCTGTCACAAATATCCTGATAATAAATTAGCTGTGACCCAAAACATTTAAATACTGTTATCTTACTTTTGCATAGCATTTTGTAACTTTACATTCCTATTTAAAGTAGTGCTAATCATTAGGTCATATGACTAATTGTTGTATCTTTTTTTGAAATTCAAATTTTTATAAAGGTAAAACATAGTGGGAGGGTCTGCAGCTACTAAATTTACCCAATAGATTTTCATTCATATTTCTGTATGTGAAAACTGTTATCAATCATATACTCACTTGTGTCGTATAAGCTAATGATCCTAGGTATAGAAACTAATCTTTAGGAGAAGTGGATAAATTTTAGAAGTTGCATCAGTTCAATAAAAATATTTTTTCTAATAGGCATTTTGCAGAAAGTGAAATATAAAAAGTCAAGATAAATATGAAAAGGTAGTTGATCATATTAGTTATCCAAGAAATGTAAACCGTAACAATGAAACACCACTTCAAGCTATCAAATTGGAAAAGATATAAAATAATGGCCAATGGCAAGGATGTCAGATGTAATACATGTGCTGCCGTAACATCTCTGAAGAGCTATTTGGCAACATATGTTAGGAGCATTAAAACTATGCATATTCCTGATGCAGCAGTTCTGGGAATTTACGCTAAGAAATATCCAAGTGTGTTTAAAAAGGATTCTCATTGTCACATTGTCTGTAACAAGAAAAAAATGTAAGTGACATAAAATATCCAAAAATTGGAACTTAATGAAATAAATGATAATCCAATCCTTATAAAGGATACAGCAGAACAGTTAATGACCTGCATGCACGTCACACCATATTTTAAGTAAAAGAAAAATATTGTAAAATATTATCTCATATATCCCCCTCCCTCCCTCCCTCCCTCCCTTCCTCCCTTCCTCCCTCCCTCTTTCCCTCCCTCCTTCTCTCCCTCCTTCTCTCCCTCCCTCCTTCTCTCCCTCCCTCCTTCCTTCCTTCCTTCCCTCCCTCCTTCCTTCCTTCCTTCCTTCCTTCCTTCCTTCCTTCCTTCCTTCCTTCCTTCCTTCCTTCCTTCCTTCCTTCC
>JAGFMF010011690.1:3610977-3685798 GCA_019455555.1 Galemys pyrenaicus | reverse complement strand
TCCTTCCTTCCTTCCTTCCTTCCTTCCTTCCTTCCTTCCTTCCTTCCTTCCTTCCTTCCTTCCTTCCTTCCTTCCTTCCTTCCTTCCTTCCTTCCATCATATACTGTATAGCCTTTGAAAAACTATGCTCTATATTTTTGAGAGAATGCAACTAAAAAGGTATTTATTACAGCTCTGAAAAAATATGCAAAAAGTCATTTAATTTTTGAGGGTTGGTCATTTGATCTTTGAAACCCTCTAAGAGGGTTTCAAAACCTTCTGGAATCCTCAGACTATACTTTAAAAAGATCTGATTTAAGGTATTGCATCTAGGTGGTAAGAAGAAATTAAGCATAAAAATATATAACAACTTCCAGTGTTTTTGTATGCCAAGAAATTTGTTAAGAGTTTCAGGTACACAATTTCCTTTAATTCTGGCCATAAATATAAGAACTAATATCATTACCTTCATGTCATAGGGGAAAAGGCTAAGGCAAAAAGAGGTCAAGCAACTTGATTATATTCTCCAGGATACTGAGCTTCTAAGCCAGTCCCTTGACCACTTCCAACCACTGCTAAAGACTAAGTGGTGCTTTTTTTTTTTTTTTTTAACCTCACACCATCCTGCAAAATGATGGCCCCATGCTGGAAGGCATGAAAATGTGCTTTATTTATTAACCAGAAAGAACCCAATCTTACATGCTATGAAACAAAAAGGCAAAATTCAGAGGCTGTTAGAAAGCATTCTTTTACTTTTTTAATTAGTTTTTTTTGTATTTCAATTTTATATTTAATTATGTGGCTACATAAAAAGTTGACCATAGCCATACATCTTGGTATTTTGTAGAAGATTAGTAAAAATGGTGCCAACTTTAGAATTATTTCAGAGAAAGCATGAGCAATTTTAACTAAAATTTCCCCCTGGTCTTACCTACCTTTCAAAATGAAATTCAACACACTGTCAAACTAAATCAAAATTTGCTAGTGGTTAAAATCACCTTAAATGTATTGTCTCTGAAACATGTGCAAGTATAAGACAGTATCATATTTGTGCAAGATAGACAATCTTTTAAAATCTTTTTGTCCTTATCTCAGCTTGAACCAAACTTAGAGTTTAGTGCATCATGTCACCTTTCAGGTCATAGCATCAACCTCACCTGGGGGCACAGGAGAAATGGCTCTTGCTTTGGCCTCCAGTTGCCTCCTTATCTTTCTCCAGCCTCTTTCTCCTGAACCCTGTTTTCAGGGCTCACAGCTGTGCTAAATTGGTGAGAATTTTTTGACATTGTCCTCATCCTGGACAACAGAAATGAGATACTGAGTTTCTCAGGTCGGACCACCTTTCAGAGGGGCAACCTCTCTTTTGTCAATTTCGAGCCATCTCCTAGCAAATTCAGTGCATCCACTTGTTATTTCAAAGCATGAGCCTAATGTATTCTAAAAGCAAAATTTACTTTAAAATGATCAAAGTTTAAAAGATAATGTTTTTACATTTTAAATGACTTTTTTGCATGTGATAGTTTGTGTCATCTATATTTCTGAGAAAAGTTTACTTTTAAGGCCATCCTTTAAAAATAAACATTTTTCGCTACCTTTTGTGATCGTGAGTGTGACTGAGATAGAGAAACATCTGTAAAACATTTCCTGTGCAAAAAATGCACAGATAGATAGACCTCTATATTTTTTCACCTTTTCCTCTAGTGTTAACTCACTTTGAAATAGTTTTTTTTGTGTGTGCAAATTACCAAGTAATTACCTTATTTGTTCTTCTCTGAAGAATGTAGACTTAGCTACTTCTATTGGGTTATCGTAAGATATTAACTTGGACGTTAGGAAACATGCTTCTAACCTTGTCTGCTCGCCCACACAGGGAGGGAGTGCCATTCATTTTGTAACACTGTACCTAATGCTGCCTGTCAGCTAGTAATGTACTGTATAAAAGCAGGTTGAATTGACCCTAATCAAAATCTAAAATTTCTTTCTTTTACTCCTTCCTTCTTTCTTTTTTCTCAATGAACAACAAATACTGAATTTCTCTCATGTGAGTCAGTTATCATGCCAAACAAGTACCAACTTTATATTTTCTATAAAATATCTGACTTTTATAAAATATCATCTGACTTCACGACCCTCACGGTGAGCAAAGGTGTGTTAGTTGAAAAGGCGGGTACTATTCCTATTTTTTAGTTTTCGGAGAGATTAGGTGAAGATCATATACTAAGGATCTACTTTTTTTTTTTTTTAAAGATTTATTTATTTATGCATACAAGGGCTGGGGTGCAGTCCAGAGGTGTGGGGGATAAGAGGATGCACCAGAGACAGAGTGGGGAGCAGAACAGGCAGATTTGACTGAAACACACTGCTGAGGGGAGCAGCGGGTGAGACAGGAGAAGTTTGCTGTGCCATGTGGGTCAGCTCCCTGGCCCAGTATTGAACTCTTGGTACAGTAGCTGTGGATAGCTTCATTGTGCTGTGACTTAACCCCTCGTGCCACCAGGATGACACCAGGATCTACCTTTCTTAGTGCCAAAAATGCCATAAAGTAACACACATTTAGCGTGAAAAATCATTAACTGCTGAGAATCAAGAAAGTACAAAAAAATCACCTGATATCTTGAGGAGTTCCTAAACATGAAAACAAAAATCCAGATGTATTATATACAATCAAACCATGGGAGAAAAACACCCATAGGAAATAATGCCCCAACACTTAAATAATATTCATACCTAGGTAGGAACAATTTTGGTGAAGACCAATCCCAGAGTCAGTGGTTATAGGAAGGAAGGGTCCGTGGGCACACAGGAGGATGTAATTGGCTAGGGCCGTCTCTGTCTCTTCCTTCTCCCACCTGTGTAGCAGCTGAGCTGGGCCACTGACTCTAGTGAGAAGGCGCTGGCGCAGAAAATCAAGGCACTGCTCCAGGCAGTCTCTTCTCTCTTCTGGGAAGACCCGGGGCATTCATACCCAAAGACGACCCGTAGGCTCTTGGCAGTATATCCTATCTTTTCCCACAGTCAGTGGGGCTGGCTTAGAGACAAACCCAGCAAGCGGGTGCACAAGGATTTGCAAAGAGGAGCCCACATTCTTACAGTAATAGAACAAACAGAAGTTGAATTTAAATAAGTAAAATTAATATCAATAAATACCAAAAAATCCCAATTATATACAAAGAACATAAGGAATAAAAACTGAACTCAGCAAAAAGAAGATAATGGTTTTCAGAGGGAGTAGGGGAAATTGTGGCGGGGGTGAGGGAGGGAGACAGATGGGATATGGGCACAGGTGACTTGGTCGAGGGAAAAAAAATGAAAGTATCATTAAAGGAAAGCTTTCTTAGAGTGAATAATTAGTTATTTATCTCTTTTTGTGTTATTATCCTGAAAGGATCAAGTTCAAACTAATTGAAGTTTCCTAGGTTTTAATATATCTGATTTAGTTTTTGAATGTACAAAACAACCCAGAGAATTCCAAGAGATTATTGTATCCATCAAAAATAAACAACTAGAAGGTTTAGAAAATAAGTATTTGCCACAAAAGACAAACATCCTCAATATATGAAGAGTTTGTATAAATCAATAAAAAAACAGTTATACAAGAGGAAAATGTTCTAGGATAAGGGAATATAAATGGTTTCTTAAATATTTGACAAAAAGCTCAGCCTCACTCATGGTAAGCAAAATGCAAACTGAAAGTACAATTAGATAACATTTTTACCTATAAGATTAGTAATGTTTGAGTGCTTTGATAACAAACTGATTTGATGAAAGTGTAAGAAAATAAACTACTAAATTTCTGGTGAGAGTAAAAGCAACTAATTCTGTATGAAGAACAGTAAGACAATACATGTCGTTACAAAATGCATTTGACACAGACATCAGACTTTCTAGATAATTACCTTACAGTTATGTATGATAACAAATTAAATTTCATTTATCTGTATACAAAGAAATTAATTGCAGAATTTTTTGGATTAGAATTTTTTTGGATTTTATTTTTTTGGTAAGCAAAAATATCTACCAAGAGGAAATTGGTTAAATAAATTATAATGCATACATACATGGGAAAGCCATGCATGAAAATCTAGCACAACTCTGAATTTTGGAATTTATCACACAAATATTCTTGCATGTAAGTGAAGTACTAAATGATACACTTGCAAAATCAGTGAAATGATATATGATACATATACGGGGATGAAATGCCACTCCTTTATAAAAATGAACTTAGAAACTCTCTGAATGACACTGTGAGGACATTTTAGGTACTTTGTTAAGTGAAGAGGTAAGTATATATTATGCTATCTTTTGTGAATAAAGAAGAGAAAATTATATGCATTTTTATTGTGCTGGACCATTTCAAGAAAATAAAAATAGTGCTTCTCTGGCTTGGTGTGGGAAACTGGACAAAGGGGTAATAAAAGCTAGAGTTTTCATGGTGTGTTTTAATTAAAAAAAAGGAACAATATGAATATATTGCTTCTTATGTGAATATATTATCTCTTTAAATTTTTTTAAAAGAAAGCAACAAATTAGACTAAAAATGAAAAAGCTCCATGTGTATTTAGAGTATATTGAAAATGTCCAAAATATATTGCTAAGTCAAAACAAAAGCAAATAAGTAAACACACCACAAAAGCAGAAGAGTGTATGGAATATGATATTATTGTGTTAAAAAAAATAAGAGCCTGATTCAAGACTGCATATGTACAAACGATCTCTGGGGGATACACAAGAAATTAGTAACAGGAATTGCCTCTAGGGAAATGTGCTGGGAGACTAGGAGACAGAGACGGAAAAGAGACTTTCATTTGACTGGATACTTCTTTGTGCTTTCGAATTTTTTTCTCTGTGTGTATATTATCAAATGGAAAAATAAAATAGCTTTTCAAAATTGACATTACAATAAAACTCAATATAAATTGAATAGTATCATGAAAATATATTAAAGGTTCTCATATCTAATTAAATATTGTCACTAATTAAATCTTATCTTCTAGTTAATTCTTTCTTGATAGAAAATATCTTAAATTATATATGTTGGAAAAATAAGGGGATAATCTGGAAAAACTGAACGAGAATGCACACTTTCCAACCACATAAGAAGAGCAAAATAACAAACCTATTCCAAATTAATACAGCAATTCTGTACTACCTTTAGTCACAAGAACCAAGAAGTCCAACTATATAAAAGTTATAGTAAATGTATTTCTGCTAAATACCTCAGCTTGGGTTAACAAAAAAATCCAGTTGCATTTTATGTGATAGCTAACAAATTACATCAATACATTTACAATCAAAGACACATACATAGTAGGTTAATGCTAACTAAAATAAAGTTTAAGCATTGTTAAATTAATTTAAGACAAAAGTAGACTCCAAGAAAAAAATCAAAGGGACAAAGAAGGGTGGGTATTTTATATTGAGAAAAGGAAAATGCCACGATAATACATAACAGTCACAGCTATGTATCTAACAACATAGCTATACAGTATATAAATAAAGACAATTAAAAGTACAAAGGAAAAATGATCAATCTGCAATCACAGTGGGAGTCAGCTCCCTAGAAAATAACACAATTAGACAAGAAAGGATCTAGAGTTCTAAATAATACTGTTAACATGTTTAATATTTAACTCTGTATACAAAAAACCCCCCCTCCGTCTTGTCATACACATAGCTCCCAAAGTTAACCATGTATTATTAGTCTATAAAGAAATTCTCAACTAGTTGCAGAAAGCAAAAATCACATAGATCTTATTCTTTGAGCACAAGCAATAAAAATAATGGCAAAAAAAAAAATCCAAAACAGAACATATAAACTTTTCTTCAAAGTCAATTAAAAGAAAATAACAAAGATTTGACATTTCACTGGGATTGCAAGGTGACTTCATTGTACTAGTACTTTGTGAAGCTAAGGGGGATGAAAGCTTGTTGGAGGAACCTGTGGTTTTAAGAATTGCCAAATCTCTGCTTTCCTTGTGGTCCTACATGTTTGTTTCAATAAGGCTAATTTGTGGGAAATATCAGAGAACACAGAACTGAGAACTTTGCCACATCTGGAACAGTTGCAGCTAATTGAAATCAACTGTTGAAATTATGAATGGTTTAAAAAAAGGATACAGAGATATAAGCATGTCTATATTTACATTTGGAAGAACAAATACTAAAATACTAGGTTTATTCTTGTATATCCTCCCTCTCCCAAGTTAGGGCGAAGCACATATGTAATTTTAGGGAATCATTTGAATGAAAAAAGTCTTTAGGTAGATAATTTAAATTTACTATGATAACTTGTACCTGACAAATGGATCTGCTATTTAACTGGAATGTTTTCAAGAAAAGTTAGAATAGGGATTGAGTAAAACAATTCTACATTGCTTAGAGAAAGTCACAGATAAATGATACCAGTGAATGAGCAAGAAGTTCACCGGTAGCTAGCGTGTCTATTGGGATCTTAGATCTGGAGGAACCCAAAAGATCCCACAACTTAAATATGCTACCACAAAATTTTATTGCTTAGTGGTATATAATTTTAAAAGTAAATCAGAAAATAAAATGCAACTGTCTCAGACAATGTGTACTCTATGTAAACCCTGGAAATTAGTAAGATTGTACAGTTGACATCTTTGCTGAGTTCAACCAGTTAGGGTCAATGAAAGGAATTCACCAGTGTTCATTTAAATTTTTTAAGCAGTAAAGAACCTTCTGATGTGAAAATGCATGTGGCAAACTAGAGCAAAAAGAAGCAGCTTTTTGCTTAGTCTGATACTGCCCTAGGGCTAGAACATGACATTTGTGATCTTTCTTGCTTATCTGATTACAAAGGATGATAAAGGAGACAGGAACATCTTTTAACTCCTGAGGAAATTTCAGCTCCTAAAGGAAGGAGCTAGTAACATAACAGTTGTGAATGGAGACATACAAGGGTTTGTTGTTGTTGTTTTGTTTTCTTTCATTATCTTCTCCCTTAGGCAACCCCTTCCATCAGTGTGAATGGAGATGTTCATAGAAGAAGGTGAATTTTAACCTTACGTATATTTAATCTTGCCATGATAGTAATCATAAGAAATTAGTTCATTAAGGAAGATCTACCTCCATTATTTAATGTACTTGCTTTCCGTCTGAAACTTCCTGACCACATCCTCTTGGACAGTACTTAACATTAAGAATAAATTGTTAATCCCACTCCTAGGAATCTACCCAGAGGACACAAAAACACTAATCCAAAAGAGCACCTGTACTCCTATGTTTACCGCAGCACTATTTGTAATTGGTAAGACCTGGAAACAACCCAGAAGCCCAAAAGTAGATGACTGGATCAAGAAGATGTGGTACATACACACAATGGAATATTATTCAGCAATCAGAAATGAGAAACTAGGGGCATTTATAGAAAAATGGAAGGAACTAGAAGGAATTATACTCAGTGAAACAAGTCAGACGGCAAGAGAAAAATATTGGATGGCTTCACTATTAGGAGGACTATGAAAGAGCAGCAACTACAACAACAACAAAAGAAGAAGAAGAAGCTCAAGGAAATGGGCAATTACAACCAAAAGCAAACAAAAACTCAACAAGACCAAAAAGTCAAAGATAAACCAAAGGGGCCATGGAGGGGGGAGGGGAAGAAGGGGGGGACAAAGACGTGGATGAGGGCAGAGAGAGCACAAGGGACTGAGGTGATGGTGCACGGGTGGAATGGTGGTGGGTACTCCCTGGGGAATACAAATGATGTCAAATATAATTAAATAGATAAATAAATAAATAGATAAATAAATTGTTAAGCATTTTCCTAAACTAATAATAAAAAATAATTTTTAGTGGCTTTAAAAACTGATGGGAAAATGGTTCTCTTTACAAATTACTCCGCTGATGAAAATTGATTGACAAATAGAGTTCCCACTTTTATTATTATAGGACGAGAAATGTGGACTCTGGAAAAAAATTATGGGTACTTCTGAATGTTATACAGGAACTTTTAAAAAATAATATCAAACTATAAATAATTTAGACATTATAGATACAATTAACATTTTACCTCTTTCCTAAAGAAGTAACCTGTCAAAGAGTTCTATTTTATATGGCTTTCTTATCAAATTAAATTAAATAAATTTCTACAAAGGCAGAGTAGAGAATAAAGGTGATATTTTTAAAGAGGCAACATACTTAGAGTAAAAATGCTTACTATTTAAATATAAAAGATTCTGAATTAAAATCTGATTTTGTTTACTATGTATATAATTTAGTGCACATTACTAATGTCAGTTCGTCTGTTGAGAGAAATATTAATTAATTTATAGGTTGTGAGAATTAAATAATCTGGATTAGTGAACGTCTTATAAATTGGCATGATATTTTCATTTTTTTCTTTTGGTATTTATTAACCATTTCACTTAGTCAACTCTTCTACATAATTTGACTAGATTGTTAGGCACACAGATATGAGTTTTAGTATTTGCTTTTCCTCTGAAACCTTCTAATCCTCTGTTTTTCTCTCCTCCTGTTGGACTAAATAAGGATTCAGATAAATACATGGCCTAATATTAAGTCAGTGACTCTTGCTAGTGAAGATGTTCTACATTTTCGTGTTTCTTTTCCCCATTATTTCTTTGACCTTATCTATTACCACTCTATTCCTTGTTCACTCTGTTCCAGTCATACAGCCCTTCTCTGTGCCATCGCACCTGCTCCCCTTGAACACTCTTTCCTCACATACCCATGTAACTTGCTCCCTTAATACCTTTTCTTTTCAGTTCAGGTATCATCAGTAAGGTGTGTCTTACGTCCTTTACACAATAGCATCCTCAATCCTTCTTATCACTTGCACCCCATTGCCAACCTTATCCTATTTATATGGTATTAACCTTTTTTTTCTGTGTAATATCACCTATTGGGCACACACAATTGACTGATTGATTGAGTCCCTTTACTAGAATGAAAACCTTTTACTAGAATGACCAGGGATTTTGTTATGATTTTGCAGTTGATCCTCAATAAATATTTGTTGAATGAATGATGAAATGACTGAACAAATGAACTAATGCACAATATATAGATGACTTCATAACACTTCCTCCTTTACCTCAGCCTGAAAGGACTCACTGGCACAATTCCAGGACAAAATGTAAACACCTTCATGTTTAGCATCTGTACCTATAATTGCTTTTGGGTATGTGTTTTCCATTACATTATAAAGTCCTTGGGAGTTGGTGACTCTGCTGTATTTATGTCTATATATTTTTTTCATCCTTTATTCATTCTTTTAGCATTGGGAAGCATATAGTAGACTCTTACTAAGTACAATAAACTAACACAGTCCAGCATGGCTTTTGTAGTTGTCTAAGCCAATCAATGACTTACAACAGGACTGTGACATATAATTTGATATGGTTTTGCTATATATACCATACATGTTTTTTTCAATGATAATACTTGAATACTTCAGGATGTTTCTTTTCTTGCTCATGGAGATATCCAAATAACACTTCATTTTCCAACTCTTGCTCTGCCATGCCAGGCCCTATTGAGATAGAGTTTTCAAGTTTCCTCTAGAAGAAAATCTTCTGAGTTATGTCAGCATTAAAAAGTTGGTGGGATGTGTGTTTAGCTTCTTTTAAAAAGCAGTTCTGAGAAGAAAAAAATTCTTTGATTAGTCATTATGAACTACCCTTTCTCAAATGAGATTCTGTGAAGAAGTGTTTAAATGTTAGCTTCATTTTATAAACGTACGCATATGAGCTCTTTCAAAGAACCAGGATAATTTTCCTGGATCAAAGATTTGCTTAAAAATCATTCTTTCATTAATGGTGAAGTGTCTGTTTTATTACAGTGAAATTCTAAGAACTCACTGTAGAAGTTAATGGATACATTAAAAAATCTAACACATTGTGCTTCCTATATAGAGATGATGCTTTGGACTTTGTATCAGTGTCTTTGACGCTTTTAGCTGTTTTCTCAACAGTGCTATTGGAGCCACATGTGAAATATGACTGACAGGCGCTAGGGTACAGTCTCTGGTCTTCCTAAAGAGTAGATATATGTTTGAATTTAATTGCTAACTGCTGGATGCCTGCCTGGGAGACATTCAAGTAAACTGTTTCTTGTTAATGTAAAATGGATTAGAAATCAGCATGTCTGGGTTTTTCTTCTGACTCTTGCCACTTTCCGGTTATGTCTGCAGCTCATCTTTACAGAAGAAGTGTTTTAAAAAGTCCAAGATCCTTCGCCTTTGTGTTTCTTGGTTTCTGACTCTCCAATATACTCTATCAATCATATCCATAAACCTCCAATTTTCAGTATGCCCTGCCTAAAAGATTAAAAGATTGTTTTGTAATGATGAAAGAAATTACATTAAAGAGTATCCATAGGATGTCCCATAATTTATGTGTTAGCTTACTGAAAAAAGCTATGTACTTGACTTGTTTGCTTTAACTCTAAAGAATGGCTGAATAATAACCTGTTGAATCATGCAGCAAAGAGCAACTGTAACAGGATCCTCTTCCTGTTGACAGAAGGTCAATGTGGCTGTTTTCTCGGTGACTGATATCTCTGTTCTGAGTAATAATTAGGTATCTTTATACTTATACTGGCTTCATCAGGAACATCCATTGTTCACTGAGGCAGCAGAAGTGGAGGCCACCCCTGAAGGATGGGGACAAGCTTCTAGGGACATAATCTGGAGTATCAATAATTTCCCATCTGTTCTCCACCATTTGCAACAATTCTTGTTTTTGGCTTTGCTTGTTTAAAGGAATCAACAAGTTGAGGACCACATTTTTTTAGTTTCCAGGACTTTAATTTCCTTTCAGCCTCTTGAGTGGAGACTTGAGCCTGAAGGCCACCTTATCCTCCCTCTGCATAAAGTCTTTGAGTAAATTAAAGTTTTCAAAAGGCAAGATTCAGTTTGGGGTCTATTGCATGTGTTAAGTCAATTGGCTCATTTTATCTCTCTGCCCCAAGAGATCAAAATCCACTGTGATTATTTTGGTAAATTTACCCTTAGCATATAGTAAGACTAATACCATATCTCATCAGCAAATCTCTAAGGAAGAGACAAGGACCTTTAATGATCCACTAAACATGTCAGTTACCAGGTGAATCCAGGAAAGTGATACACACTGCACTTAGTCAAAGTCAGAGACGTGACAATCATCCTTGACATCTTCCTCTCCCTCCCTTTCCATAGCTGAATAATCCCTGAGCATTGAATTGACTTATGTTGAAGTGATTCTTTCTATCTCTCTGTCAACCATGACCCTCATAATTTGGGTTAGAAACCCCTGCTCTCTATGCCCTTTCATTTAATCCTTCAAGTCAAAATAAAAACTAAACTTTCTAAAATGAAAAACTGTTTCTGTCATTCTACTATTTAAAGTTCTCAAATAGATTGTTATCTTCAGTAGGGAACAGTGCTTAGCATGTAATAGGTATTCAATTCATATTGGTTAAATAAAAGAAAGAATGCATTTTGTAAGTGAAAGGCCAGGATTTGGCATGATCTCCTTCCTTGATGGTAGTCTTTATTTATTTTTGGATTTCATTTTTTTTCTTTATTTATATATATTTGACATCAGTTGTAATCCCCATCACCATTTCACCAGTGCACCATCACCTCATTCCTTGTGCTCTTATCTGCCCTCAACCCTCTTCCTTCCCTCTCCCCACCGAATGTCCTCAATTTGTCCTTGTCTTTTTGTTTTTGTTGTGTTTTTATTATTATTATTATTATTATTTTCCTTGATCCTTATTTGGTTCCCTTATATTCCTCATAGGGGGGAAACCATCCGGTATTTTTCTTTTACCTTCTGACTTATTTCGCTAAGCATAATCCCTTCCAGCTCCATCCATGTTCCTATGAATGACTCTAGTTTATCCTTTTTGATTGCTGAATAGTATTCCATCGTGTATATGTACAGTAGTTTTTAGTTGTTCACTTTATTGAATGACCTGGACCAAAGCAGATGTATAGAGAATGCTGAACATTTTCCCCTTAATGGTCCATTTCTATAGCAAATTACTCCCAGAATTTCTTCAGCAGATATCATGGTATCTGATGGGATATCATGACTAAAAAGGGGTTACACCCTGATAAACCTATCATGAGTTGGAAATATCCTAAGTCAAAAATGCACTTATCACACCTAACCACCTTACAACATAGCTTAGCCCAACATACTTTATAAACATATTCAATACACACACATTAGCCTAGAGTTGGGCAAAAATCATTTAACCCAAAGACTATTTTATAATAAAGTGATGAGTAACTCAATTAATTTATCAAAAACTGTACTAAAAGTGAAAATCAGAATTTTCTAATTCAAATTCTAAGCATGATTTCTACTGAATACAATTGCGTTTTTACCACCTTAAAGTCAAAGAATCATTAAGTCAAATCTTCTTAAGTCACAGACTTTATGTAAAAATCTTCTAGTGCAGAATTTACCAAAAAGTAGGTCTTTCTGGCACTCTTACTGAGAAGGATTGAATTAGTGACGATCTAAAGACCTTTGCTGCTAAAGGTAGTCTAATTAGGCAATTCCACCATTTGTGAGAAGGTACTCAGTTGAAGTCTAAAATAGAATAGCTTTTATTTTAAAGAAGAGCTTCATGTAATTTGGAAATTATTTGTTTTCCAATATGGTAGAAGACCTGCTCTTAGTAATATTTCATGATTTAGGTTAAAACATTTATTTCCATAAAGAATTTTACTTTTAGAGGACATATTTTAAACACAGTCTCACTGAAGTGAGTGCAATGTTCTGAAACATGTTTTTGAAAACTATAGAACTGTATGTATCTAGAAATTTCCTGAGTAACTTGGATCATGATGTAGAACTGGTGTTTTATTGGGGACCTGTTAAGCATCTGCCATGGCATTCTTGTTTTACTCTGCTTTTCCATCTGTTTTACCTGTCTCTATTTCTAAATAATTTATTTTGCCATCTGCATAAACACAACACCTGGCTGAAGGCTAACTCTTACAAATAAATAATTTAGAGAATAGAACCTCTTTAGTCTTTATTGGAAAAATTTAATGACTTTCAAGAACAAAACCTTTAAATAAATAACTTGGGAACATTTCTAATGGTTTAGGTATTACACTGACAGTTTAAAGGTTAATATCAATCTATTTTTTAAAAAATTGCCTAAATTTTTTTTTTTAAGGATATCAGTTCTAGCAGTACTTTTGACTTTTAAGTTTCTTGCTGGTATGTTTGTTTGTGCTCATTTATGAAAAGCATTGTTGTTTGTAGGTGATCCTGGCATTATTGGATCCTTACTGAAAATCTGCTCAACTTTTGACTGCCGGTTGAGAAGCAGCAATAACATCTTGTGTTAATAATATCACTTACTTCAGTAAGTGCTCAGACTCCTTATGTTATGCTTAGGCTTCATATAAGAAACATTTCATACTAGATGACTTCTACTTTTAATGAAGTTTTATTAGAAAGCAACAATTTTAAGTGTTTTTTTTTACAGTGAAAGCAAATTCAATTGTGGTACAGATATGTGAATTAAAGGTAAACATTTAATTTGAACTCTTAGATATCAACTTATTAATATGATCTGATAAACTCAGTCGTTCAATTTTCAGTGAAGATAAGAATGAAAGTGTCTCATCAAATCGCTAAATACCTGTTTACTAGCTGTGTGAAATTGGGTGATTCACCTTGTCTTCCAGAGCCTTGATTTCCTCATCTTTAAAATGGGGATAAAGCCTTCTCTATAGACTCTAGCATAAAGTGCAGCATGTATAACACTTAAGTATTGATTGAATGGTACTTCTATTTAATATTTTTCAAATTTATAAAGACTTAAGAAGGGGTTATTTTAGATAACTTGGGTAACTGAGGCTTAGAGTTTTTAAAAAATAAATAATTTTTTAAAAAGTTGAAAATATTTATACCATTTAAAAATTTTTGTTCAGTTGATTTTCCTGTTCTGCTCCCACTGTCTGATGAATCCTCTTACCTCCCGCAACTCTGACTGGCCTGCACTCCAGCTCTTGTATACATAAATAAATAAATCTTTAAAAAAATAATAATTTTTAAGTCAGTGTATACTAAACATAATTCTAATTGAAAACATATGGTCATTAATGTACATAGTAAATGTGTACTATATACTGTGTAGTACCTGTTCAGAATGATTTAGCAGTGCCCACAGGCTAGTAAAAGTACAGATTACTGCTATTTCCTACTCTTTTTGGCTCTGGATAGGTTTTCTTTTTGGACCTTAGATCTGCTTTTCTTAATTTTGTGTCTTCTCCCTGGCTAGCAGCTGTCATTTCTCACAGTAGCTTGCAGGTTTGCCTATAGTCTCTGTCTCTCATTTTAATTTTCTGCCTGTAGTCTGTTGCAGGTTGGGAACACAAAGTTCTAAGGATAAGTTTTCCTATGAATACATTTCAGTGCAAGTATTTTGATACATTTTGTTATTCATTGGCCAGTGGTTGTCAATTTGTGCCAGATAACTGGTTTCTGAATACTTAGAATGTATTTGCTTGCTAAGTTAGCATTCCAAAGAATCATTAAGTTGTTTGTCATATAAAGATTTGGTTATTCTATCAGCTAGGAAAGAGACATAGCAAATTTCCCTTTATCTAAATTTTGAACACTTTTATAATTCCAACAACCAGAATAAAATTAACAAAATCACAAGTCTAAAAGCAAATTTGTTATGCTTGATACTGTCTTTTATTTTATCTGAATTCATGGTATTCAAATTATTTGAAAAGTATTTATCTTTATTATGAGATTCCTACTCTAAGCCAGGCAGTGTGTGGTGTGGCAGAACAACCAAAGAAATAAAAGATGTTTTGTGCTACAAAGAGGTCAGCCTGGTGATGGCAGGATTGGGGCTGAGGGAGGGAAGACAAACAAATAAGTAGAATAAGGTACAGTATGAACTATGATACAGGCATGTTTGAAACCTAATTGGGAGCACAAAGGCAAGAGTGGTTCATTCTCCACTATGAGGGAATCACAGATGTGGGGATAAGCCGCCAGAGGAAGTGAAATGGGCTTCTAACAATGAGTTTCTGTTCTTAAATCAGATCAGTTTATAAGCAGTATTTAAAGGCTGATTTGGTAAATTCAGAGGTTCAAGCAGTAGCTTATATCATTGTTCAGGTAGCAAAAGATCTATAAATAATTGCTATGACTGGTAGGTAGAGTGTGTATGTTGGGGAGGGGTGAATGGAGAAAGGAGCCCATAAATTAGGTGTATCTATTGTGAAGACCTTACATGCAGTACCTAGAAGTTTGCATTTTATTTTCAAGCCAGAGAAGTCATGGGAAAGCATTAATCAAGGAATAAGTATGATCATATTTGAGTTTTCCCAAAGCTGTCTCTGATGGCAGTGTGGTAGAAGGAATGAAGGAAAGCAAAAGCAAATGAAAAATGACAGATAATGGCACTAAGGCTAAAGTCCAAGAGAAGAGTCATAAATCTTGACCTCAAGAAGTAGGAATAAGAGGATAGGCTGGATTTGAGAAGCATTTAGGAGGGCTTGCTGACTGATTGGATTTCAGAGAGCAAATAGGGATAGAACTTGTAAGGGTGCCTCTGAGTAGTACAGAGTAAAAGACAACTTCCAGGTTTACAGTGGAGTGACTGGGTTGCTAGTGGTGCGTAGTGGTTTACTATGGTGGGAAATAGAGGAAATTTTTAAGAGAACAAATTTAGCTTGGGACATTTGAGACTTAGTTGGATATGCAAAGCAGTATATAGCTAGTATATCAGTTGAATAAATAGATGTATACTTTATTATGAAAAATTTTAATATTAAGATATTTAACAAATAGCAAGATTCATCTGGCTAGTTTTAGAAGATAAACTTATAGTTCTTTTAAAAAATATTTGAAATTGGCAGGGGAAGAGATGATAGAGACTCCGAACTCTTTGCTACTACTACTATCCATTTTCAACTGCTCTTTGATTTTTTTTTCTCAATTTCCCCTACCCACACTTCTCTTTTCTTTGGCATGGTGAAACACTCCTTTATTTGTGTTGATGCAGTACTCTACTAAAATTTTCCAAATGACAGGTTAATTCCTTTGTACCATACCCTTTGATAATGAGATTTCTGATGAAGCTGAGAAAAATATTTTATTTATCTTATAACTCAGTATATTGGGTCTTATTAGATATGTGTATGTAACACGTATATTATGCATATATTTGTGTGTCATATATTATTGACCATGAAAACATTGCTTATATATGTAGATACCTATCAGAGATCAATACATATGTATCAATAAATATCAAGTTGGTATATATATATATTGATTGGCCTTTTGGGCATACATATTTTCAATCCTGATTTTGAGGTTTAATAGTAGGGTATAGGTGCAATGAAGGTTATCTTAGTTATTTACTGTTGTGTAGCAAAGCATCAGAAACTCATTAACAAAAATTTTTTCTCACCACTTGGTGAATTGACTGGACTGTTCTGCTGGTCTCAGCTGAAAACTGACTGTACATAGCTTGGGTCTCAGTCAGGGTTGATAGTTTTAGAGGGTCTCACCTGCACATCTGAGTGCCGTTTGGAGTGGGAATGACTAGATGTCTGATTGCTCTTCTTTTATTAAGTGAATCTTCAGAGCATGGTGGTCATATAGAACAGCACCTATATGATTTTGTTAAGACACAGACTCAGAAGCCTCCATAGAGATGTTCCATTGCATTTTATTGGGTCAAAACTACTCACTTCGCCAACTCAGATGCAAAGGGAGGAAAAGAGACTTCCCTTCCTGATGGGCAGAAGTGAAGCCACTGCAATGAGACTTTTGGAATGGATTGACTTTGCAGACAAACAGTATAACTAAGGGGCTGAATTTATTTATCATACCCCTTTGTTGAAGAATATCAGTGATAAAATCAGAGACACTTTTGTTTATATCCACTACAACTCTTTCAGAAAGAGTTGTTGGAACACTGTCATTACCTAGTATTAACTAATGACAAATTAAGAAGAGGTGATATTTTGCTGAGATCTGAGCAAAGAACTGAACTTAACAATTGTAGGTGAAGAAAGAAAAAAAAAATGAAGCAGAATCAGAAAGGAAAACAAAGAAAGACCAGAATATATCTTGAAAGCAATCAAGGGTGTTCTAGTTGGTTATATAAAAGAATAAAAGAATATATGGTAAAGCTTATACTACATGTCTAGCCTGGAGCTATATTTAGATATTGAAATAGCCCAATAGAGATGTCGACAAAACATTGATGTAAGTAAGATATGTGTATACAGATATAGAAAAATATAGGAATATGAATATATATGAAAAAATAGTATGGTATAGGATAATTTTAAAAGATATTTATACTGAAAGTCGGGGCCTCCCTGGTGGCGCAGTGAGTTAAGCAACGCACTAGGAAGCAAACTACAGCCGCTGCAGCACAAGTTTGATCCCTGCCGCCGGCCAGGGAGGGGACCCACATGGCGCAGCAGACCTCTCCTGCTTCACCCGCTGCTCCCCTCAGCAGTGTGTTTCAGTCAGTCTGCTTGTTCTGCTCCCCACTCTGTCTCTGGTGAATCCTCTCACCACCCTGGACTCTGGCCTGTACCCCAGCTCTTGTATGCATAAATAAAATAAATCTTTAAAAAAAAAGATATTTATACTGAAAGTATCTAAAAGGGTAATAATATACAGGGAAAAATGTAAAACCCTCATAAAATAATATAAATATAAAAGGTTAAGAATCCAAAGTAAGTCACAGGGATGAACAAGTCAAGATGCAAAGTAGATTTCCTAATTTGAATTATGGGCAATCTGAAGAATTAAAAATTATTAAGGAAAAGGAAAAAATTGACACATTGGGTTTGTATTATAGATGCGAGAGCAAAATGTGTATCTCTTCCACTCTCGTTATTTTAGGTATTACAAATCGCCTCTAAGAAAAAAAAGATTACGTGTCCAGCACACGTTGCAGTATGTTTCACACGCTTACTGAGCTGTAGTATAACCATCACGTCTGTGTACTACACATTTGTGTATTTTACACTCATTCCTGCTGAATGCTTGTCAATAGTTCTTATTGATAAGCAACCATTTTGCTTCAGAGGACTCAAAGTTATGTGTCCTCTTGGGAGGAAGGAGAAGGATCTCCCTTCTCCTCATCAAGCTTCTGGCCCTTAATTGATGTTAGGAGCCTCAGCTGAACATGCCTTGTGTGTTCCCAGACTTCTCTTTGTGGGGACAGTCCTCAAACACAGATTCCCAGGCAAGCCAGGGAGCTTTGTCCAAGAATGCAAGATAATTTAAAGATGACTAGAGCAGCATTTTTTTTTCTCTCCTTGTCTCAGCAGTCTCACTGCAGCCAATGCCATGCTTCACATCTGAGGATAAGGGCTAGAAGGAGAGAGGAAGAGAAAGATCGGCAAATTGCCTTCACTTGCCTTCATAAATCCACAGAGTGGTACTGTTCTCTCGATGTGCACTGATAGTAGTCCATTTTCCTCTTTGTGACAGGGGAGCAGGTTGGGTAATAATCAAATTAGTATTTAGAATCAACACTGCTTATGGGTCTGTGGTCATAGAGAGATCTGTCAGTTCCCCCAGTTCTTGTAATTTCTATGCATTTTTCATCTCCTACCATGTATAGTCTCAACCCCCCCCCCCAATTAGGTATAGGATTGTCACTGATATCTTAATTCCCTACAGTGTTTACAACAATGCCTTGCACATAAGAAATGCTTAATATTTATTTAATAAGTACATGAACAAAAGATAAAAAAGCTTACCTAATTATGAATGGCAGGATAGTTTTGTGATTGTTAGAGATCTATTTGATATTTACCTTTTCAAATTATTGTTAAAATGATTTCTAATGTCTTCATAACTTCAGCAAGTCCCTTGATATTCCATAACGTAAGTACAACAGTGACAAGGCATTATTTTACCTCACACTGTCAATATTTAGATTAATCTTTTACATGCTAAAGGGGATACTCCAATTCCCTCACAGTTTTCCCCAATTCTAAAAGAAAAGTGGCTTCCTACAAAGCAATCTGGTCTTGTATTCTTCTATACCTTCTTTATTAACTATATGTATAAAATAATATTTAATTCTCTTCTAAGATATTAGTCATGCACATACACCTTGTCTTTTGGATTTGGAAACTAGAAGTCAGGAATTTCAAAGGAGACATTTCGTTATAATTCCAGAATAGTGAGGAAACAATGGTAGAGACTAAAATCTATCATGGTATTTTGGCTCCCTGCTTTCCTTTAATTTTACAATGGGGGGAAAATCAAGGTGAGACTTGACTCTCTTTAGTCTTCCTTTTCCAGTATGCTCTGTGTCTAGCCAAGAAAGCAACGGACAGAATGATAACACATGATGCCAGGCTCCCTTGCCCACTCAAAGACCCTCCCTCAGGTATCAGTTGCTTGGCTGAGCTTTGAGGTCAACTAAACACCTCCCCTGAGACTTCCCTGGCCTGAGGGACAGAACAACCAGAAAACCCTCTCCTGGAGGGCAGCTGTTATCTGAGCTAGGATCAAAGTACCCCTCTGTACTCCAGAAAAACATCTTCCAAACTGGGTCTCTTTCTCCATGATTCAAATGAATGTTGAATGAGTCCCTGGGGACACCAGTTGCTTTGCTAAGGAACAAGCTGTCAGAAATACTGTGCAATGAAAAGTTCACCTCCTTTTAAAGCCCTTTTTTGTTTGAGCATATTTATTCATGCCCTCAGAGACCCATCAGAAGTTAATCGAAAAACTAGGCAACAGGGAAATATGGTGATTAATTTTTTGGACATTTTTCAATTGTGCTTCAGGTTTTGTTTTTCCTAAAATGAACAGGGTGACATTGCTTTACCCTGGTAGTATTCAGTGTCCACAAAAGGCACCCTGAGCATAAAAAGTCATTGCTCAATTATTCAGTTTTATCTATGAAAACATTAAAAATAGTAAACTTATTGGTCAGATTATGTTACAATGTGATAGTGTTTTTTGACTTATACCAAACCTTTCACACTAATCAATAATAGCAGCGCTAAACTAAGTGGGTGGCCTGCCTGCTCTTAAAGGATTGTAGTGGTCCAGAAAGTAGTTCATAATTCTCCATCAAACTGATAAATACCAGTTCTAGAATTATAGACTTGAATATGTCCAAAGTGTGTTTCCATTTATTGCTAAGCAGAAAGGTAGTACAGAAGTAGAAACTTCAAGAACTGGGGTAATGTTTCATTCACTTTTTTTATCTTTAGCAACTACCACAAGGGCTGGAACACAGCAGAGGTAACATAAAATTTCTGAGTTGAAGTAGATTGAAGACAGCTTCGATTATCTTGTAGTAGCATTAGCTGAATTAGAGGGAAAGAGGTCACAAGGACCGAGCAGGTACAAGGTCAAACAGAGAATATAACACTTGGAAGTGTACTTTTTAGATGATGTGTTTAGAGTATTTCCATTTTTTTCAGCTTGAGGATATTTTGCTGACATTGTAGTTATAGCCAGTTTTATTCCATACATTTCAGGTTGCCCGGTTTAAATTGATGCTTTTGGTAGCACTACCAGTGGGTAGGTGGGTGGGTCAGATATTTTAGTCATGGCACACACTATTGTACAGCCATCTGTTATATTGAATGGATTATTTTGTTTATCAAGTTTCTTTGAATAGCAATTTCAGTTTTGTATCTTATTTCCTTCTTTGATGAGGGTATTGCCAGCAGATGCAAGCTACATATTGGCTTGAGTTTCTTGCAGTTCCCTGGCTAGCTTTCTTTTTTTTTTTTTAAGTTTTTTTCTTTCCCTTAGCAGTTTTCTTTTCAACAAATATGTCATTCTAAAGAAATTCAGCATTTTGAATACAATCTCCTAAAATTAACAGTCTCACTCATTCTTTTAGGAAATGTTTCTTATCTTTCGAAGGTCATTACCAATAATACCATAATTTTCTTCTTCTTTTTGTCTTTTGATTTTTCTTAGTGGGTTTCTCCCCCCTTATAAATAACTAGTTCTTAAATAACAAATGCTTTGAGAGATGCATTTATGTAGTGTTGTTTTTTCCCCCCCCAGGATACTATTGAACAGTTGTTCTATTTATTTAAATCACCAGAATCCCTTCTGGATTAGAACTGTGTCCGTGGACCTGGACACAAAGGGTCAGTATTAACTTGAGTAACCTGTGAGTCAGCTAATTCTAACAAGTATCACGGTAATTCTAAGGAAGGCTTTCTAGGGAAACAAGCACCTATTGTCAGGACTACAAATCTGAAAATGATAATGATGATAATAGTGAACCCTTAACTAGCACTTATGAGTTAGGTATCATTCAAAACTGAATCTATCCCCCTCCCCCATCTGTCTCTCTCTTTCTCACACACACACGCACACACATACACATCTATCTGTTCCTCTCTCTCATCTCTATCCATCCATCTGTCCACCCATCTGTCTATGAATCTTCTACCTACCTATTTATCATCTATCTACTCACTCAAATGTCACAACAAACCTGTAAGGTATTGGCCCCATTTCTCATCTGAGGAAACTGAGGGACAATAACATTAAGTATAGCCCCCCAATTAGAGTAAGTAGCAGAGTCCGGATTCAATCCTAGGCAGAGTAGCTCCAAATTTGTATGTTTAGCCATTTATACATTACATATATTTATATAATAAAGAAGGATGACAGTGATGCAAACATATTGTTGTCTACAAAGTTTCAAACTTTCTTATTTCCCTGTCTTTAAGTTGCTTAGTCTAGTGTAAGATCAGAATTAAAATCAGGTTAATTCAATTCAAAGAGAATAGAGAGGAAGAATACTTGAGGCTGCAGACTGATTGAGGAAGGATTGCTGAAGGAGAAATAGGTCCCTGGTTACATGAAGAGTGAATAGAAATTAAGGCAGGCGACTCAAGAAGGAAGGAAAATCATGAGTTGATGCAGACAATCAGGAAGCCACAGTGTGGATGTGAGGAAGTTCCTCATATGGTGTCACTTGAATTCTAAGTGGGAACCTGGACGATGGCAGTGGATGAAGGTAGAGAGGCTGTCGGGAGCTTAATGGTGGGGGTCCTTGGTTGAGAGGTGGTCTCCAAGGTTAACACAAGAGTATTTAATATGTCTTCCCCTTGGTAACACAGAAAGCATGAAGTTGTCAGCAGTTTCTTTTGATTCTCCCTTTTGTCAGCTGCCAGAGGGAAAACACGGCATGCGCAGCTTGCAACCAGCTACAAGTGCATGACTGAAGCTCTCCCCTTTCCTTTTCATTCCACCTTGGAACTTGATCCCTTGTACATGGGGGGAAGGACATGACTGGCTCCTTCATTTAGTCTCCACATCATCATTTCACTTCTGGCCATACTACTTTCCATTTGGAACATGACCTTGAGTTTGAATGTTGGTGGTCTTCCCTGCTTAATGACATTGGACCTTGGACAAAGTTCATTTTTCCTTTTTTTTGCAGGTGTGATATCACAGTGGGTATGTTGGATGAATGTACATGTGTTGGCCTACTAGTCTGAACTGAAAAGTCAGCAAGAGCAAGAGTTAGAAATATTGAGCAAGAAGCAAAAGGCAGAAGAATAGGACTAGGAGAGAGAGAGTTATATGAAAGCTAAATGGATGGAGCTAGAAGGAACTCAGTGAAACGAGTTAGAAGGCAAGAGAAAAATATCAGATGGCTTCACTTTTAGGAGGAATGCAAAGGAAAATCAGTACAAAAAATAAAATAATAAGCATTCTAGAAATGAGCAATTACAGCAAAAAACAAACAAACAAAAAACACAACCAAGAACAAAAAGTCAAAGATAAACCAAAGGGATCATTGGAGGGAGGGTGGGGAAGAGATAGGGAGGAGGGCAGAAAGAGCATAAGGGACTGAGGTGATGGTACACGGGTAAAATAGTGGTGGAAACGCCCTGGGGACTACAAATAATGTCAAATATAATTAAATAAATCTAATTAATAATAAAAAAAAGAGGGCCTCCCTGGTGGTGCAGTGGGGTAAGCAACGCACTATGAAGCAATCTGCAGCCACTGCAGCACAAGTTCGATCCCTGCTGCCAGCCAGGGAGGGGACCCACATGGTGCGGCAGACCTCTCCTGACTCACCTGCTGCTCCCCTAAGTGGTGTGTTTCAGTTGATCTGCCTGTTCTTTTCCCCACTCTGTCTCTGGTGGCTCCTCTCACTGCCCATACCTCTGATCTGTACCCTAAAGCTTGTATGCATAAATAAATAAATATTAAAAAAAAAGAGACTTGAAAAAAAAGAAAAGCTAAATGTGATACACTAGCATAAAGCCAGATATGGCAGTACTAAAAAGCAGACAACTGGACTTCAATACACTTTCATTGAAACTACAATGTCTTGTCAGTTTCTAAATACTTTGTTATTGTGGTGTCAAGAGATTTTTTTTACCTTTATTTATGGTTCTTAATATCTTGTTTCACTGTAATTAACATGTTGCTACCAGTAGATGGTGAGAATTTTAAGTCTGATTTTCTGACTTTCCTTATCTCGGACAGTTATCATAGGACTGGGTTATCATAGGACTGCAAATTTATTTCTTGATAAATGAGGTTAAATAAGAAAAATCAACAACAACAACAACAGAGGATAGATGCAGAGAGGTGTGGGCTTCATTTATGTAAGTTGGGGCTGGGTGGAAGGAAACAGAGGACTTAAGACAGAGGAAAATATACAAAACAATTAAACCCATGAAAAAACAATCAATTATATTTTATAGGCCTCAGTTGGTTATCTTTCTTTTAAAGATTTATTTTTTATGTATACCAGAACTGGGGTGCAGGGCAGAGGTGCAGCGGGTGAGAGGATTCACTAGAGACAGAATGAGGAGCAGAACAGGCAGATCTACTGAAATACACTGGTGAGGGGAGCAGTGGGCGAGGCAGGAGAGGTCTGCTGAGCCATGTGCGTCCCCTCCCTGATCGGGGATTGAACTTGTGCTGCTGTGCTGTGGATGCTTCACAGTGTTGTGCTCAACCTGCTGTGCCACCAGGGAGGCCCCCAATTTCTGTTTTCATCTTAATAGACTTTTTAAAGACTGGTTTTAGGTTACAGAAAAAATGAATAGAAAATACAAAGAGTATGTAGTCCCTTTGCCCTTTCCCCAGTTTACTCAGTTTATAGATATGCTTAATATCTTGCACTGATGTGATGCATTTGCTGCAACTGATGAACCAATATTGATAGGTATTATTAATTAAACTCCATAGTTTACATTGGGATTATTCTTTGTGTTATATAGTTTTATCAGTTTTGCCAAAAACATGACATGTCTCTACCATTATACTATCGTACACATTAGTTTCACTAGCTCAAAGTGCCCTGTGCTCCACATAGTCATTTCTTCAGTGTCCCCCTAATCCTTGGAAACCATTATTTTCATTATTTCCATCGTTTTGCCTTTTCCAGAATGTCATACGCTGAAATCAGATTCTGTGTAACCTTTTAAGATGGGCTTCTTTTATTTCACAATGTACATTAAAATTTCTGTCAGATCTTTTCATTATGGAGTAAAATTACAATATAGGGAAATTCTACAGTTTTAAAAAATGTATTCATTTATTAAAGGACTATGTTGCGCCCAATTTTTGGCAAGTATGAGCAAAACTTATGTGTACAGGCTTTTGTGTGAATGTATGCTTCCAACATAGTGGCTACATCACTTTGCATTCCCACCAAGGCTTCCATTTCTTCTTATCCTTGCTAACAAGTGTTCTTTCTTGTTTTTTGATTATAATCTTTTTCGAAGGTGTGAACCACTCTCATTGTGGTTTTGATTTGCATTTCCCTAATTAGTGGTGACAGATATCTTTGCATCTATCTGTTGGTTGGTCATCAATATGTCTTCTTTGGTGAAATGTCTATTTAGACATTCTGTTCATACACTAATTTTACAGGAAATCTGCACCCCCATGTTTATTGTAGCACTGTTTTCAATATCCAGGATATGGAAATAGCCTAAATGCCAAGAGAGAAAGAGAGAGAGAGAGAGAGAGAGAGAGAGAGAGAGAGAGAATGGATTATGAAGATGTGTTTTATACATACATATATGCACATATATATGCAATGGAATACTACTCAGCAGTCAAAAGATAAACTCTTGTCATCTGCAGCAACATGGCTTATTTAACTTAAGGTAATCCCCTACAGTTCCATTCATATTGCAAATGACAAGAGTTCATAATTTTTATAATTGAGTAGTACTCCACTGTGTATGTATACCACATTTTCCTAAACTGCTCCTTTGTTATTGGATCCATAGTCATAACCACAGTTACAGTTAGGGTATTATAAATAGTACTACATGAATATAGGAATGCATATACCCCTTCAAATTAGTGTTTTTGTATTCTTTGGTTGAATGCCAAGGAGTGGAATATCTGGGTCATATGACTTAAGCATTTTTAGTATTTTGAGAAAGCCCCATGTGGTTTTGTTTCTTGATACAATACTATTTCCCCCCTGATTAAGTCTTTTTGTTTCTAAAATATAACTTAATCTTCAATAGGATACTTACCTTCACAAGGCTCTATCATAGAATATTTTTGTTTGAGCAATTTAATATTTTTCTTACATTTTCTAATCTATAAAAATTGAGACCATTCTTAATATTAGAGAGAAAATGAAAGGGTTAAATAGCAGCGCTATTAAAGGATGAGAGTTATATTGATGGATTATTTGCTATGTTTCAAGCAGTGAACTAGGAATTTAAACACACGTAACCCTCAAAGTGATCATTTAGAAGTTCTTATTCCCATTTTCACTTCCCGTTGTCAGTGAAGAAGCACAAAGCTCAAAAAAATTATTCAAAGTGGAAGTTGGATTTGAACCCAGATTTAACCAGCACCAAAGTGTCTCTTTATTCCATCCACACATATCATCTTTCCTGGGACACTCAGAAGGAAATCATGGGCAATGCTCTTCTTTGACCTGAGCCTAGAAAGGTTTGAGTGGCCATGTTAGATTTTTGTCAAAAGAAGGGAGTGGAATAAGAAAGAGAAATGATTATTGTAATGGATACTTATTCATTCAGAAAGCGTTTATTGAGTTCCTGCTATGGATTAGGCATGAACAGACACTGAGAGTTTAGTGAGGAAAGTGGTTGTGGTGTAGAGTGCAGGGCAGAAGAGCCAGGGCTAGGGCCAGAACACTGGGGGTGCTGTCTTCATCTTCCTCCCACAGAGGCTCTGCTTCATCCAGTAGAAGCCGCACCAATCCATATATATGCAAAGTTGAAGGCCACTGGATTTGAAAGTGTCCTCGCCTTTGTTAGCATAGAAGTAGGTACCTTTTAGTCAGTAAAGATGAGCGCAGCCATCAATGCCTAAGACAGGAGGCCCCAAGAAGCTCTGGGTTAATTTTTCTAAGGTGGTATTTGGAATGAATCCATTTTGGCAAAAATACACTTTTGAAAAAACGTTCTGTCTTGACCTCAAAACTTAGTCTTATTGCTGCCTCCTTGCCCACCTTCACTTCCAGAGAATGGCCATGTCTCAGGCAGTCACTGACTGGGTTCTCCTCCTGTAAGATGTGCCCTGATCTTGGACCCTTACTTGTGCATCCATCCCTGTTCACCTGTACCTGCTTATGATTAAGTTTTTATGCCCTTATAGCTGGTTCCCATCTCTGCCTGCCTAAGTTGGCTCTGCCTTCTCTTTGTTGCCTTAATCTCCCTCCCCCGATAAACACAAAATTGGATTCATGCTGACTGACTGGTCCTTTCTACATCTTTGAGATCTTTGACTACTCAAACCTGTCGTTCCTGGGAGCATGAGTGACTTGAACCCTCCCTTTTCTAGATGAGCCTCACCTAGTTATAATATAGACTGAATCTGAAGACATGAACTTGAAAATTGGAGGGAACAAATTGGAGGTATTGAAACTTGGAAGAACAATGATAATTCTCAAGAGATGACTATGTACAAGCACCATGCTGCAGACTTGACTCAATTATCTAAGTCTGGAGACTGAGTATGATGTCCGTGATGTTGGGAACTTGGGTAAATTTGAAATCAGAAAGTAATATATGGCAAAGGCATGTGAGTGCTCTAGAGTGGGTGTGGTGTAGTGAATGTGCATTTGAGGAGGTATGACTCACGCCTGACTCATATAGAGTGCTGAAAACCACTGTAACCTCAATAAAAAATAAAATAAAATCAGAAAGTGAATTGGGGGAGCAAATGAGAAAGGGAAAAATTGAAAGACTGACAGCTAGAGATTGGGAATAAAGTCAAAGAATTGGAAACATGAAGCTGTTTGTTTCAATAAAATGTAATTTAGATCTTGTTCTACAATAAGCTATAATGAGCAGAAAAATCAAATTGATTGTAACAGAAGATCTCCAGGTGTTCTATTTTTTTGTTTTGTTTTTGTTTTTTTTAAAGGATTGTTGAAAGGGGTAAAGACTTCTATTCAATTGGTTAGGATTAATTCTTCAGTGAGAAAGGGTTAAGTAAATTCTCTTTACTTGCTAGCATTTCAGTAATGGACATCAAAATAAAATACTGAGCAACATCATTCTTTTTGCTGGAGTAGACTCTGCTTCACATGAATGGGTTGTGTGGGTTGTGTGAATGTGTTAACACTGAAGTTAACTTGCTTTCCTGAACCCCTAGCAACAAAGTTACATCTGGAGGTATAACAAAAAGGCTGCAAACTACTTTTATGTTAGGAAATTAGATAGTTTGTATATTTCTCACCTCTCATCAGTTCCTTCTTTCTCTGAGACTTAATTTTTTTTACTACTTTGTTGGGAATATAATGATCCTCATTTCCATTCAACCCCTCACATTATAATTAAATAACATGGTGTTATTCCATTTTATTTGTCACTCTATACATACAAATTTGTATATGTGTTTCCTCCTTATCGGGTTACTTAAAATCTATCACATTAATTCTTTTGCCTGGTTTTGTCATAAAGAACTTTCCTTCCAGTTTTTAACATTGATTTTTCACTGGTGAAATATGTGATAGCATACCTTACAACTCTTGTTTTTAAATCTTGAATTCAATCCCTTGCTTTCTTATTGGTAAACTTTTCCTGAAACTCTGTATGCAGGTTTATACAGATAGATTGTAGTCTGAGCTTGGTGATTGAGATGATATCAGTTTTTGGCCAAGTGTTGTACCATAACAGACATCTCTGGGTAGAAAGTAGAAACAGTGATGAGATAACATTAAAGACAGACTTGGCAATGCAAACAACAATTTCAAAGAAATTTGAGTCCTGTGGAGCTACCCTGGAAAGCTCCAGATGATTTCTTTCACTCTTTGCTGAAATGAAATGTTTGCTATGAGAAGCTGGTTCCCACAGCTTGTGTTTGCAATTGTTTCTCTCTTTACAAAGTACATCCCTTCACGAATCTTTAAACAACTTGCCATATTTTATTTTTTTATGAAACTCTGGCAACCAGCATCTCAGAAGTTTGATATTGATGGGTAGTTATCAACCTCTTGAGCATGATTAACCTCAGAAAGTTATGATTTTTGGATTGCATCTAAAAAATAAGAGTCTCCTCATTTCTGGGAGTATAGACTCACATTTAACTAGGAAAACTGAATTTTTTTTTTTGGCTCTAATAAGCAAGACAGCTACAGACAGAGTCTAAAAACATAAATGGCAATTTTAAACTAACTTTAACTATTTTTCTGCTGACTCTGAGTTAGTCTTTAAGTTTTTCTATAACAAGGTGCCACAGATTTGATGGCTTAAACTAAACAACAGAAATGTTTCATCTCAGCTCTGAAGGCTAGAAATCCAAAATCAGAGTGTCATGAGAAGTCCAGACTCAACATGCATCCTTTTGACAGTTATGAGGGAAGAAGCTGTGTAGGCACCTCCCTTTGGCTGATCGATGGTGTCTCCTATGTCTTTATAGCATCCTCCCTCTGCACATGTCTGTTTCCAAATTTCTCCTCTTTATAAGAACACCAGCTGTATTGGATTAGGGTCCACCAGATGACACTCCCACAACTAATTACGCCTGCAATACCCTATGAGGTCACATTCTGAAGTACAGGAGTTAGGACTGCTACGTGTAAAAACTTGGCAGAGAAGAGTACAATTTAATACCATAATATTAGGCATCCAGTTTTCTTATCTTTTTCCCTCTTCCTCTCTCATCACATGAAAACCTCCAATATATTCAAGAAAGGGTGATGAATCACAATGTGAGGTGCTACATCTCCCCCAAAGACATGCATCCTTTTAAAGGTTTAACTGATGCAAGAGGACGTCAAACGTGGCACATCTTGACTTAGTTTTTAATTGATCAGTTTTTCAAGTAAGGGGGTCAAGTGTAAGGGCTAAGGTGTACTATGTTCCAAAAATTTGTTAATATGTGGGTGCTTGCCTGTGTCATCCAATTATAGGACAGTCCACAACAGGAGTCTTTGTTCAACTGTTTTAGGAAAGAATGTGGTATTTGGAAAGTACATCCAAAGAAGTATTTCTTAATATGTAGATCTTGAATCATCATTTCAATTGCATCATCAAATTGTAAATTCCTGAACCCTACCCCCAAATCTCTTTAAGTATTGTTCAGGACATTCCTAACAAGTATCCCAATGAAGTTCAAGAGCTGCTACCACAACAAAATAAGACAAATGATACAAAGGAAACAACCTTGCTAGTGTATAGACTTGTCAGGTACACGTGTGAACATTTAGATAAGTTTTCCCACTCACTCAGAAGTCCAGAAACTAGAACTCTGATTCATATTCAGTAAGGACTTGCTCAAGAATCTCTGCTCAGTCCATAAGGCAGGAAAGAATGTGCAAAGTGGGCCTCCCTGGTGGCGAAGCGGGTTGAGCCCCACACTATGAAGCATCCACAGAATGGCAGTGCAAGTTCGATCCCTGGCCAGGGAGGGAACCCACATGGCAAAGCAGACCTCTCTCGCCTTGCCCACTGCTCCCCTCAGCAGTGTGTTTCAGTCCATCTGCCTGTTCTGCTCCCCCTCTCCCCTTTCTGGTAAATCTCTCACCTCCTGCACCTCTGGCCTGTACCCCAGCTCTTGTATGCATAAATAAATAAATCTTAAAAAAAAAGAATGTGCAAAGTGTTGAAGTAACATTAATTTTTTTTTCATATATGTTCGTATCCTCCCATGAAGAAGGTAGCAAGTTGATCTTTTGCCAAAAGAGAGAAGGTCTTGATTCTACAGGCCAAATTGTTGGGTGCTACATCATTGGAAAGTGGAGATGACTTTTCCTAATAAACATAGCTCTAAGAATCTGCACTTTTACACTACCTATGAGAGATGGTCATATAAATGAACATACCCACTATACCTTTTGAATTTAATTTTCTTTTAACACATACAATGTATATTTGTTTTTTCTCTCAGTAAAATTTCTGTATTTTTGCTCTGGGGTAACAAAAAATCCCTGAAAACCCCAAGTATTTAGGAAAAAAAACAAGAAGCAATTTAGGAAAGATTAAAAGCAATTGTTCTGTTGCCCTTGGCAACAGAATCTAGATGCAGCCAATCAGCAAAGTTGATATATTGTTTTGACACACGTGCACATATTTCTAACATAAATAGCAACAGAGACCTAATAACAGTAGGTTTTAAAGCTAGAAACTGATGTCATTTCAAATGTGTCAATCAAAGAGAACCTATGAAAGTGTTTTTTTCTATCAAGCTGACATTAAGTATATGCTGTAATGGCTTCTTAAGTGACTGTAGACTTCTGTCAGGCCATACAGGAGATGCTCAGTCTATAATTACACTCTTGCTTCTTAGAATGTGTCCTTTAGCACATCTTGAAAAAAAAAAAAAACAACAAAAACAGGAACTTTAATGAGAAAAAAACGAGTTCTATAGTAAAATTCATCTGTTCACATCACAAAAAAGTGCTTATAAGAATGAGCAAAACTAGACTAGAATTAACTTGTTTATCCCTAAAATAGATGCATTTCTTTAGTTCCTATGTCTATTGAATTTATGATCAACTGGTGCCCGTAAATTCTTCTATTTAAAATTTTTTAAGTCTCTCAAAGATTAGTATTTGGATAGAACAATAGGAGAGAACAATAGTATTATGCTGCTCACAAGAGAATAAATGCGATGGTTGGGGATCTAGGACTAGTGGCACTTACTACCCAATATGAAGAGGAGTGGCTTAGTGGGTCAGAGTTTATCTTTCTCCAAATAATATTACAAGTATTGGTTTAAAAAAAACCCAAAACAACAAAACAAAAAAACTAAAAACAAAATTAATAAGAGGTACCATTTATTGGGTATTTATATGGGGTATGTACTATGCAAAAATGCTTTGCATTATCTCATGTAACCCTTACATTATCTATAACTGATGAAAATTGCTATCTTGTTGTACAGATGCAGAAAGCTGCATTTTAAAATCCTAGCTTCTGCTGTATAGCAAAAAAGAAGTGGCAGAGCTGCAGTTTGAATCCAGGTCTGTCTTGCTCCAAAGCTTTGACTGTCACCCACAGTTCACCCGAGTCTGTCTGAATTGCTGATGAGGTTGGCACCTCTGCTATGTCAGGAACCTCAGAATGCCATTTATACACTTAAAAACTGAACACTATCCCTATTTTGTCCCTCAACAGATGGTTGACCCTAGTCAAAGGTTGTATTGTCATCGAGACTTCTTTTCCTGATGGGTACAGAGAGTCTATATTCTACCTCCCAGTGCCATTATAGAAGTTACTGATATAATGCTTGACAAGTTCTTAGGCTTAGTAAGGATTTTCAACAAAAACGAGCTTCCTCTCCTTTCTTTTATAATATTTGTCCAAAATTGCAATATACATTGTAGATGTTCTGTTTATTTTTAGAGCAAACTACCTTTCCATAGCTTTCAAAGTCTGTATTATTAAAATTTTGACTATTTAAAGTCATCTTACTAAAGATACAACTATAGGTTCAAGCTCAACCTTGAAGCACGAGAAAATCACTGGGGGAACTTTCAAAACTACTGAATCCTGGTTTGTAAGAGATTTCAATTCACTTGAGCTAGGTAAGGAACCAGACCAGATATATATGCATATGATATATGATATATGTAATATATAAATATATCATATATTTACATATATATGTAAAATATATATTTGTATTAAAATAACTATACACAATATATGTAATAATATAATATTCAAATATATGACAACATATAAGTACATGTAAATATATATTTTAACCTATTTTATCAAGGTGAAATTCACATAGCATAATATTAACACTCCACTGTATATTTAAAATGTCCAGCCACCACATCTATATAGTTCTAAAACATTTCTATCACCTCAAAAGGAAATCTCATATGACTAAATAAGTATTATTTCTCTCCTTAGGCCCTGGCAACCATCAATTTATTACTTATTCTGGATATTTTATATAAATGAAATAATATACTCTATAGATTTTTGTGCCTGGCTTCTATATCAATATTGGTATGGCATCCCTTTTCATGGCTATATAATATCCCACTGTATAGATATGACATAATTTGTTTACCCATTTGCCTGTTAATGGACATATGGATTGTTTCCATCTTTTGGTTATGGTGAATAGTGCTTCTATGGTATGCATGTACATACATTTATTTGAGTACCTTTTTTTAGTTCTTTGGTGTATATATGTAGTAGAATTGCTATCATGGAGGAATTTTATTACTTTTTTGAGATACTTGAAAACTTTCCACAGCATTGAACCATTTTCCATTCCCACTAACAATTTGCAAAGGTTGCAATTTCTCCACATCCTTTCCAACACTTCTTATTTTCTTCTTTTTAAATTTTATTATCGATATCCTGGTGGATATGCAGTTGTATAGTGGCATTTCATTGTGGCTTGATTTGCATTTCCCTAATGACTAATGAGCATCTTCCACCTGTGCTTTTTGAAAACTATGTTGTAGATCTTTTCTGGAGAAATATCTATTCAAGTGTTTTGTCAGGCATTTAAGTTTTTTAAGATGCCTCCTCTCCCGCGAAGCTGATTCTAATATGCAAAGGTTGAGAAGAGTCACTTATACAAGGGAATTGAAGAGAAAATGAGAAAGAAATATCAGCTACTTATTATCTTTGTCATTTGCACGTGAATAGCAAGTATGAGGGTAATGCTATCAATCAAATGGTCTTTTATAATCTCCAACTGCATCAGAAAACTTCAAACAAAAAGTACAAAATTGTGCAAAAGTGATCAGTGTAGGTTCTGTGACTTTGAAGTGGTATTAAAGTGCAATTTTCAAAGGTCTAAACTCATGTTTAATATTTAACTAAAATATCTTACAAGTATAGAGTACCGGCCCTGTGAAACAGAAAGGTTTAACTCTCTTTTTACGTTTTATTTTATCGTTTATTTACTTATTTATAAATTTATTTAAATTATATTATTTTTTGAGATAACATTGGTTTTTAATTGCATATTATTTAGGGGTACAGGGTCACCCCTTTTCAGATGTATGCTATCATACCTTTCCACACCAAAGCAACAATAATCTTCTTGTTACATTTTTTAATGAAGGTACATTTTTTTAACTATTAATTTTTTTTTAAATCAAGGTAACGTTGGTATACAATTCTGTATGTGATTGATTCAGTGTTTGCCACCACATTACCATTACACCTACCCCAAGATGTCCCTGTTCTCTAGCAGATTTTTTCACTTTTAAGAGATTATGACAAGAGGAAAATAATTGACTGGAGTGCTATAGCTAGCTGTTGGATAGAGAAGAAAAATACAAGTTAGTTTTCTCTTGTCTCCTCTCCCTTCGTCTCCCCTGTCTCCCTTCATCTCTCCCCCTCGCCTCTCCTCCCTCTTCTCCTCTTCCTGTCACTCCATTCTCCCCCCTCTTCCTTCTCTTTCCTTTTCACTGTAAACAATAATGGAAAGTAATACAGTGATTTATCTGATTCCTCTCTCTATTAAGATGCCCCATGTGGTCATTGTTGGCTTGTTTTAATGTTGAATTCTTGGAATACCTGTCCTGAAATTTCCATGTCTGAGAAATGAAAAAGAAACCCGTCAAACAGGTACCAGATGTCTTGATATCTATTGTTCATTTTTCCACGTTGAAAAATAGTACTTACAGTGCAGGGAATGACATTTTCTTGAATGAAAACAGTGTCATTAGAATATCAACCTTAACTTTAAAATTTTGTTGTCAGGAAGTAAAGGTGGGGTCTGCAGGAGGTCAGCCCTGAGTAACACCTTGGAAAAGAAAGAGCAGAAGCAGGAATGGGCACGAAGACCAATCATGCTGTGCTGTAAGGCTGACAAGTCTCTGCTAACCCAAAGGCGAACTCTGGAGCAAAGACTAATGATTATAGGTGTTTCACATTGGCCTTTACCCACTAGTCTAGGCACTTGTATCTATTCCATGGTCTTGGCCTAAACTAGTCCATGCCTTGTTTAGATGTTGGCCATGGGCTGCTGAAATAAAATGGGGTTTTGGCTCCAACTCTGAGGCTGGTAATAAAAGAGACTCTAATTGGGAGCGGGGTACTGGCCATTATATTGAAGGAGTTTCTTAGTGGTACATTTTTGTGTTATCACAGAAATTATCTGTTTATCATAGTGCCCATGGTCAATTACAGTTAAAAAGGAAGGAAATGTTAGCTGTTTCCTTACCTCTAGCTTACTTTATAAATACTTTCTTTATAGAGATGGTAGATTTTTGACTAAATTCTAAAAGTTTTTCACAACAACATCTACCCCACTGAGATTTAGTCTAGTGCTTAATGTACATACTTTGGACTCATCCTTTTCAGAGATAATTCCGATACCAAAGTACTGTCAGAATGCAATATCAGCTCATAGATCTGGAAAGAAAAAGCTTAGTATGGAACTTGCTTCATAGTAGGTGATCAGTAAAAGGTGATCAATTTATTGAATGAGTAAATTAATTAAATTACAAAACAATGCTCTTTTGAATGTTGCTTCAGTACCCTGCTATAGACTGGTAGCAGAATTAGTAATACAAGGATGGCAGAACCAAGTCCAATTTTGAGTTTCTTGAGAGCATTAAGCTGTGTTTTAAGACCTTTGCTCTGTTTCAAATATCTGAAACATGGCAAAAACCCAAATTCAAAATGCATGTTGCAGGAGAATTTTCCACTTAATTGTAAAACTCCTGTGTATTTTAAGGAAAATTCAACCCATATGTTTTATTATTTAATTTACACATAAGATGGTTTTTTTGTAAGAGCTTGTTGTGTCTTTGGTATTTTTCAGCCATTTTTTCCCTTAGAAACAGGAAGTCTTAATTCAGGCAAATGAAGGACCACACCAGCCTGAACATTTGGCCTGAGAAGGGATGTACAATCCTGGGCACACTGGTTGGAGTGCTGGTAGGCAGGGTGCTATATCCTTTCTACAGCCCCGTTCTTTTCCTAGGCTGTGTCTCTGTCTCACAGAGGTTAGACAGTGTAGAAACTCTGTGAAGCTGTGGTGTTCTTTCATCTGTTCAGTGGGACAACTCCTGTCGCAGCCACATCTAACTCATGGCCTGAGGTTCTGTCACAGGAAGTAGGTCCACTGCAAATCACAGAGGTAGGCTGAGGTCCCTTGGCTATTGGTGGTGGTATAAAAATTCCAGGCACCCAAAGACTACCCCTGTCCCCAAGGAACTTGTAAAGAAAGAAGAGTGAAATGCTGCTTCCTGGGTTAATGCTTTGCAAGGAGTTTCTTCTGAATTGCAGCCTTTCTTTCACGGATGTTCTGAGGCAGGAGGAAAGTCAGGGATGTGCCTTGTTAAAAGTGAAAGCTTAATTAATATGTGGGGAGGAGGAAGGGAGCAATTCAATATAATTCTAGATATTTTAATAAAGGTATCTGAACAGCCTCACAGATCCTTACCTGGTCATGGTGAGTTTTTATCACCAACTTAAAAGGGACTGGGGCAAACAATTTTTTAAAATGTCTGCAGTTGAACTTAACATAAACATGAGCACTTGGCTGGGCAATGTCTGAAATCACAGCTTGCCTGTGAGTGTGGTCTTTACAGACACCCAGCTGCCAAATCTGTGACAGGGATGGTGGCTGAATCTCCCTTTTAAAGGAAATGGGGTTCCATTGCTTTCCTTCACTTGGATGCTAAAGAAGTTTTGAACAGTTCTTTCACTTGACTGGGGATACTGCCTCATAACCTTTCTTTGAGTGACACCTCTGTCAGCTGACAATTTTGCAATGAGCTGAGGTGTCAAGGTCACAGCAATATAATTATGGGGAGCTAAAAAAGGGTTTCCCATTGGAAATGGCCCAGCACATTTGTTCATATATCCCCTTGTTACCCACATGAACCTAAACACTAAGGCTGAAAGGTCCATACAGGTCTGAATTGCAGCCTACTGGCCACCAACACAAAGTGAAAATCAGGAAAGTCATCTAAGGATTCAGGACAATGCTGCTTCCTTCCACTGAGAATGTAACACTGATAAGATGGGTCATCACTTATTTATTATCAGTTTCTATTAGACTTTTTCAAATTGTTGAGGAAAGTATTGGCAATGGAGGGGTTAAGCAGGTAAATCTCTCCACCTACCTTAAAGAGTTTTCTTCTGCTTCTCAGGTGCAGAACCAGGAACAATATGGCCAGAGGTAAACCTCTCTAGTCTCCATCATGTTACCTCAGGGAAGATGCACACCCAGACCTATGCAGCAGGAATAGAAAGAGCTTCAAATTCAGTTCACTGTGGTACTGTTTGAAACACTGATGAGAGAGAAAGAAAACATAAATGTAAGCAGTAGAGTGAGCCTTGGGAGTCAGACCAAGGTCTCTGCATTAGGGCCTTCCTTCTCCACATGAAGACAATAAACAGAATGGAAAATTTTTGTGAGAGAGGCAGAGTTGCAGAATTAAACATGCTCTTTTTTTCTCTAATAGACATCCATAGGTTGTTTGCCTTTCTAGAAAGCCACTGAAAATATCAACAGAAAGTCTGGTAGAATGACCTTGAAGCCTTTCTGAAGATTGTACAAAGATATGAATCTTTCTACACTCTAGATATCCTTGTAAAACCAATTGGATATACATATGCCCAGGAAATATCCTATATAAATAATGAATAAGCCATCATTCTGAGTATTTGTTTAACAATTTTTTTGAAGTCAAAACCTGGATCAGGAATAAATTCTCTTGTGTTTTATTCAACAAATGTTTATATAATTGGGGAAAAAATCAAATGTATAAATCAGTGAATGTGTGAGTACCTGAAATTTTATGAGTGAGCAGAAGAAATGCAGAGGCGTTTAAGCTGGACATGGCATTGTCCTCATATTGTGGATATCAGAAAAGTGGGGTTGGAAGGAGGCCATCAGGAGGCGAGTGGGGCTCCACTTCTAACTCAGAGTCTTGGAGGCTTTGAGCATGCACAATCACCAAGGACTGTCTTTATAGTGAAGACTGAAAGAATGACTGCTTTTTTTTTCTTCTTCTTCTTCTTTTTTAAAATTAATTATATTTGACATCATTTCTAGTCACCAGGGAGTACCCACCACCATTTCACCGGTGCACCATCACCTCAGTCCTTTGTGCACCCTCTGGCTTCTTCCCCGTCTTTGCCCTCCCCCCTTCCCCTCCCCCCCCCATGGTCCCTTTGGTTTATCCCGGTTTTTTGGTGTCATTAAGTTTTTGTTGTTGTTGTTGTTTACTTTTGGTTATAATTGCCCAATTCCTTGAGCTTATTCTTTATTGTTGTTGTTGTTCTTTCATATTCCCCCTAATAGTGAAGCCATCCGATATTTTTCTCTTGCCGTCTGACTTGTTTCACTGAGTATAATTCCTGCTAGTTCCATCCATGTTTCTATAAATGCCCCTAGTTTCTCATTTCTGATTGCTGAATAATATTCCATTGTGTATATGTACCACATCTTCTTGATCCAGTCATCTACTTTTGGGCTTCTGGTTGTTTCCAGGTCTTAGCAATTACAAATAGTGCTGCAATAAACATAGGAGTACAGGTGCTCTTTTGGATTAGTGTTTTTGTGTCCTCTGGGTAGATTCCTAGGAGCGGGATTGCCGGATCATATGGTCGTTCCATTTCTAATAGACTGAGGAACCTCCAAACGGCCTTCCATAATGGTTGGATTAGCTTGCACTCCCACCAGCAGTGTACCAGGGTTCCTTTTTCTCCACATCCTTGCCAGCATCTGTTGTTGTTGGTTTTTTTAATGTGTGCCAGAATGACTACTTTTTGAGTTTTCATTTTTTATTTTATTCAATTTTTCATTTCTTTTAATGACTAAGATTACATTCTATGTATCTTCACAATTTGCTTATCCATTCATTCTTGGAAGGACATTTAGGTTGTTTCTACTTATTGACTATTGTAAATATGCTGTTGTGAACCCTCAGGAACAAGTACTTGAGTATATGTCTTCAGTTCTTTGGGATGTAATATCTATCAGTGGAATTGCTAGATCACATTGTAATTCTCTGCTTAACTTTTTGTGGAATCATCGAACTTTCTTCTTAGGTGGAAGCACCATTTATAGTCCCATTAGAAAAGTAGGAAGGTTTCTATTTCTTCATATATCCCAACATTTGTTATTTTATTTTTTTCTTTCCTTTTTTTTTTAATGATAGTTTTCTTAGTGGATGTGAAAGTAGTTTATCATTAAAAATCGTTTGCAGATTGGAAACCTTGGGAATCACTAATAACATTTCCAACATCTACTTGCTTGATTAGAATTACTAAGGGCAATGGATCATGGATCAACTGAAGTAAGCCACAGTGGGTTTTAGAGACACTTTCTACAGACCACCATTTTTAAAAAAAGTTTTTATTTATAGTTTCAAAGATTTATTTTTATTTATTTATGCAAGTAAGAACTGGGGTATAGGCCAGAGGGTAAGCAGATTCACCAGAGACGGAGTGGGGAGCAGAACAGGTGGAGCTACTGAGATACACTGCTGAGTTGAGCAGCAGGCAAGACAAGGAAGTACAGACCACCATTTTTAAAGTGCCTCCTAGTTATCAGTGACAATTCTCCCAAATATATTTTATCAGAACAATCTGTGTATTGATTTTACAATACATGTATCTCACATCTTGAAATTTATAGTGCACAGTCCATCCTTTCAAAACTTAACAAGTGTCTGAGTAAACAAAAGACAAGTTCTAATTGCCAGCAAAACCAAGAAAGATCTGGTAACTCTTTTTAAACAGTTTCTTTAATTGTACAAAACCTATTGACTTGTTGGAATAGATCTTAGTCAATGGTTTTATCCATGGCTGCTCTTTTGAAAAGCATATTTTTTTTCTTGAAAAGTCTTCCTATAATGTATTTTAATCTTTTTCTGTACATATGTGTGCATTACAGAATATAATAACACTGTAATACATTATGATATATTGACCTTCTAAAAGGGTACAAATAAGACCATTTTATATAATCACAGGTATGGTATGTCAATGTGTTTTATTTTTTAAAAAGATTTATTTATTTATGCATAGAAAAACTGGGTTATAGACCAGAGGTGAGGTGTGTGAGGTAAAAGGTTTCACCAGAGACAGAGTGGGGAACAGAACAGGAGGATCTACTGAAATACACTGCTGAGGGGAGCAATGGGCATGACAGGAGAGGTCTGCTGGGGCTCATCTCCCTGGCTGGGGATGAAACTCATGCTGCAGTGGCTGGGGATGGCTTTACAGAGCTATGACTTAACCCCTTGTACCACCAGGGAGGCACCACAATATGTTTTATTATATCATATTATTTCCACTAATTTATCTGTAAAAGTAAAAGGCCAAGACAAATTAAGTTCTATAGATTGTTTTTGATTTATGGCTTTACCAGTAAGTAGTTGCCTTTGTCTCTTGGAGTTGTGTGCACTTTCTAATCTGTGTCCTTCCTCCTATGTTTGTTGCCTATGATATTTTTTCTCTCTTTCTGTCACATTTCAGTGTCATCACTTTTAAATAAGTTCAAGACTTGTTAAGCCCAGTGCCTTTTCTTGATTAATTTTAGGGGGTCTGCTCCACCCCCTATAAATATGTCCATGTAAATATTTTCATTTAGATTCAGGTATGTTGAATTTATCTTCCAGGATAGTAGAAGCAAAACAAACAGGGAAATATTTAATGGATTATTTATTAAATATTGTTTCATTATTAAATGGAAATATTTAATAATCATAATCATATGTACATCATTCTTGATAACCACTAGAATGCTGGGCTTATGAAGGATTTTTTTTTTAAATTTTCCTGCTGATACAGAGTTCTTGGAGTATAGTAGATCATCAACTAATATTGGTTGAATGAATGAATGGCCAGGAATCTGACCAATTGTGATCTCAGAGCTGAACCTCCAGTAGAATTTCTTTGGAACTGTAAGAATCATGTATAACCTCTTGACCCTTCATTTCCCCATTTGTGATGAAGTGATTATGATCAAGCAAATAGAAATTACTTGCTCTTTGTTCAAAACGTTAATGACAAAATCCTGCAAGCTAATGTTCTATATGTAGAATTCCCCATTATAAAATCAAAATGCTTCTGGGAAAGAGAGTAGCTACTTTAATTTTTGAGCAGTGTTAAAATGCTTAGCAATCACCAGAATCACACTGCACTCAAAGTCAGAGTTTCAAAATGAAATGAATCACTAGGATCACCAGTCATTATTTGAAAACTATTAATGAAAGTTGTTCTTTTATTCAAGTGTAGTCCTTTTGAAAGGGGGACAAGAAAATATTGCTCCTAAGTGTTAAGAAACTGCAAAATTATGGCCTAATTATTAAGGGCTGCAGGGGCCTTAGAAATTAGGAGATGGTATTTGCTAAGCAAATGATTCTTTTGGAAATATTTGGATCAGAGATGGCTATGAATTCACACCTGTAAAATTCCTCCTTCTTTCAATCCCCATAACTAATTTCTCAACTTATAATTGTGTTTGAATTAACTGAAATAAACCACAAGGCAACTGCTTGTCAGGAGTTGCTATATCCATTGCGGGAGAAAGTATTAAATTAGCCAGGTGACAGGAAAGAATGGGAGCTACACACTGCAGACCTGGTTGCCTGAAATCTATAAAACGTGTCAGTTATTTAGGGGATTCTCAGTAAAGACGAGAGGGGCAAAGGGGGAAGTATTCAAGTTGCATTTCTGGGCGGAGTCCCTTCTACCCTAAACCCAACACTCTGAGAACTGAAACTTGGCCCCTTTGCAAGATTAGCCTCCCCAAATTAGCTGTCTTTGGTGACAGCAAAAATACCTGCCTGTCCCCTTAAGCAAGACTCTCCACCTGAGTGAGAAACCAGAAGCATGGCCCAAGCCCAGAACAGGTGTTTAACGGGGAAGCTGAAAGGCAGCAGGCTTCCACATGCAAAACCTTTGAGTACATTGCTGTAGGGATTTGGCTGCATGATAAGCTTTTATTACTGTTAAGCAAAATTAAAGGCAGATTCTATAAGGCTGGAATAGACAATAACAGGGGCACAGTTGCTGGGCACTTGGAATCCTAAGTTATGTTACATTTTTATAAAGTAAGCATCTTTTATTGCCATTAAACTTGGGGTGAGAAATGATGTTTAAGTTTTAGTTTGTCAAAATGTTTTTAAGTGTATTGCTGTTATTCTTGCCTTTTTGGGAAAAGGTGGTTAAATATAAACTCTATTAGTGTGTTTCTACACAATAGGTAGAGGCACCCTCTCATTTCTGGTTTTATTTTATTCACAAAGTACTTGGTTGGGGTAAGTAGAGCAAAGATCATTATGATTACCTGTTTTATGGAGGAGGACATTGAGATAATAGAGAAAAATGATCTTCCATTTCTTCGGATGAAAGTTTGATTCCAAGAAATCAAATATCATCCTGTTTAAAAAATATAGCTTTTATCAAAAGATAAATTTTTAAGCCACAGGAAGGAAGCTACAATTTTTCTCCCACTTCAATTGAAATTTGATCACCACAATATTTGTTCTCCTTACCCCCCCCCCCCGTTGTTTTCCTTCATCACTTAGTACCTTGTGGAATACATATTTTGGTCATTTGTTTAGTTCCTTCTGACTGTCAGCTCCTTGAAGTCAACTACAGTGTGTTTTTACCATAAAAGGACCCCATCCCTGCTTGGTACATAATTGGTACTGTTAAAATTCTCTTCAAGAAACAAATGCTTACTGAATAAAAGTAAACAAAATGTTTATTTGAAAGCATCAAAAGACAAGGACAAGGAGAATTTGGGTGAGTGAATTAATTCAAGTGGAAAAGAAATTTGCTTGAGAGTGTTATAGTTATGTGATTAAATATTATGACTATTATTTATTTTCTCTTTTGCTTTTGCCACTTTCTAAGAAAAAAACAAGGACGCAGAATGGGGGCTCTGCAGGCAATAGGGTGCTTCTGAAGGAGTTAGGAGTGGAAGTGTAGACTTCCTGTGAGCTATTTAAAACCTAGGGCCTATGTTCAAGGACTTCCTGACAAGTCCCAGTGTGTACAGATAGAGGGAAGAGACTCAGTGGCTGGAATGAGTTAGGTGTAGGAGACCAGACAAGAGACTAGCTAGAACCACAGGTCAAATGGGCTATAAGTTGAGTCCAATTAAGAAAGGAAGAGCGTGATAGAATAGTGTGCAGCCTGCAGGATGGACAGGTAGAAGACCATTATGTTCATTCAATAAGCACTTTCCAAACATTTACTGCATGTTTAGCATTCCAGGTGATCGTGGCCTTTACTACTTATCCATTTGTATCATTAATCATTTATGTCCATGTTTACCTCCCCTGCTAGTCTGGAATCCATGGGCACAGGAACTCATTCCACTCTGAATGTCCCTGCTCTGTCCCCGTGCCCAGCTTGATTACAGTGCCTGTCACATTATAGGTGACTATATACATTATTAGACAAATGCTCACAATTATTGTTGCAACTATTGCTGCTTTTGTCTACTATTATATCTGAAGGAACAATTATCCAACTTACTGGCAAGTCATGAATGTTAATTGCCCCATAACAACCATTTTAGAGAAAATCCCCAAGGTAAAAGGGATATAATTAGCTAATGAAATGCTGTTTTATCTTACTCAAAAATACGCTTGCTTTTATTAAATAATAAGACTTAGATTCTAATACCTATATAAATATTGATGAAAGAGCCTTCTTTTCAATAAAGTGTCCATGGTAGGCTTCACAAAGATATGTACTGAGACTGATTTGTGTGTTCAAAAACTTTAGCTCTTTGTGATATAGTTTCATAAAATCCAAGATTCAGGAATATTTTATTATCCTGCCTGGTGGATAATGCCTGGGACACTGCCATGCCATCTTGCAATCTTACTAGCGATCTTCAAACCTCACAGATTTATCCATTTCTTCCTGTAGTTCTTTTTATAGTTTTGTATGTGCATCAAAATCATTTCCAGCACAATGCTAACCTTCCCAGTGATCCATATGTTTAAAGAGAATAGAGAACAGTTTAATGTGTTCTTCTTGGAAGTAGTATAAATTCTTAATATTAAAAAAGTGTATGATGTATAAGAATATACACAAATAGTTCTGTAGGACCTTTTTACTCCCATTTGTAAAATCATTTATACACATTCACTCATAATAAACATTTTATATAGGCCTTTGTTTTTTTTCTCAAAGAAATCTTGTTTATAAAGACACTGCTGTTGAAGGCAAATAATCATACAATTTAGGCCTTTATGATTCCAAACACCAGTAATGTCCTTTCCAGAGCTTTTTCACGGTTTGTCTAATCCTCTATCACCCTCACCATCTTAGGCTAGTTGCTGTTCGTGTCCACAAGAGATGAGCAGCAATACCATTATAGGATTCCCTAACAAAAGACTTCCACAATCATTTTGTAGCATCTTGGAGATTGACAAGGTCCCCTCCTGTTTCCCAAGCCCATTTCCCCCCTTATTCCTAGTGATTTCTTTTCTTATACACCAGAAAGAAAGCACCTCGCTGAGTGGTGACCTCTCTGGCTACCTGGCTACCTGCTAGAAACAACAAACCTCACGTGCTAAAACTGCTCCTTGATGTGTTGGGATTGGGGTGATGGTTTCTGTTTGATATACTGGGCTGCTTGGAGCTGCCTGTAAAAAAAAAATCAATTCATATTAAAAATAAAAGTTCCTTTTGAAAATTACTCTTCATATTTCTTTGGGGAGGTTGTGCCACAAACCAGCTAAAAGTGCTGGAAAGTGTCATTTAATGAAACCACTAGGACTCTAACAGGCCAGAGACGGAGAACATGTCTCGAGTAATTTACAATACTTTTCAGTTTTCAATCGATGATTCAGTTTATCAGTAATTTCTGGTTTGTTTTCTTATTGAGAAGATGGAAAACTTTCAAGATTTTCAAGATGCCTTTTAAAATCTTCCATAGAGTTTCTTTCAAATTTGTAAGGTATATATATTTTTTCTGTTTTGTGAAAGTTGGGAAATAATTTCCTATGAACTTACCATAGGGAATAATTATTCATTTTCGACTTAATATTGATTTCTCCCCAATTGTATCCACTGTCATTGTTTTATCCTCTCCTTTTACTGGTAATTTTTGCTCAAGGAATTTCTGTTTCATTTTGTGCATATAGTAAATAATATATGCCAAAGTAAATAATTTTAGAAAAAGAAACACACTTTTTAGGTACAGTCCTCATGAAAACACAATTTGGAGAAATTATTTTGTAAATAATTTGTTTCCATCTTCAGTTAGAGAGTCCCTAGTCATATGTGTTTCTTAAATATATGTGTTAATCGTATATATAAATGAACATGTATATTATTGATGGTAACACACACACTGTTCATTTCTTTTTAAATGTTTTTGATAATGTTTTTCACATGACTCAATTCAAACATGAGCATGCCAGGTGTGGTGGCTCATAGCTCACTGATGAGGTGGTTCAGGCAAACAGCCAAATGAGAGAGGGCAACTAATGGTGAGCAGCTGTGTTGGTTTTAATGGGCCTGCTAGAGGGCCTAACTTGAGTAAAGTTGTTGCAGGGCTCTAACCACAGATAAAGAATTTGGTTGGTTTTGCTTTCACAACCCAGTTGATATATGGGAACATGAACACTACTCCTTTGCAGACTCAAAAGATTAAGACAAATTTAAGGTAGGATTTGAAGAGTGTAGAAAAGCATATGTTCATCCTTTACTTGCCCAAAGGAATGTTCCTATCAACCTAAAGAATTAAGTTTTTTAAAAAGGAGCTTTCTAATTGCACAGCAATTGATCAATCATTTAATAGATTTATGCTGGGATTTAGGCACTAATCAAGTCTCAACACTTCCTGCTACTCAAGGCTTCCCCATAAGTCAAACTCTCTGTGTTGACTCTACTTCCTTCAGTTTCCGATTCTGATTTGGTGCAGTGAAGTGAGAGGCCTTTCTCCTGAAATTGTACTCATCTGCATCCTTTGCCGTGTTGGGAGTCTTACAGAATTCTTCTCTGCCCTGAGGCCTGTACTCTCTACCCTGAGGCCTTAGCAGAACTAAAATGACACAAAGTGCATGGGTTGGACCAGCCTGGCTCATCTATTTATTTGATGCATGATCTCAGGGACATTTAATTCCTCTGAATCTTGGTCTTCTGTAAACCAGCAATGATAACAATGATCGTGCCTGCTTTAATTGAGCCACTATACTAACACTTGGTGTCATTTGCTGAAAGTTCCAGTGTCAGTCTAATTCTCACAACGATCAGGTGAAGTGAATTTAATGCCTTTAGGGTAAAATGGAAGTGAGGGGCCTCTGGTGGCGCAATGGGTTAAGCAATGCACTATGAAACAGACCTCAGCTACTGCAGCAGGAGTGTGATCTCTGTGCCTGGCCCGGAGAGGGGACCCACATGGCTCAGAAGGCCTCTCCTGCCTCGCCAGCTGCTCCCCTCAGCAGTGTGTTTCAGTCCATCTGCCTGTTCTGCTCACAACTCTGTCTCTGGTGAATCCTCTCACCTCCCACTCCTCTGGCCTGTACCCCAGTTCTTGCATGCATGCATAAATAAATAAATCTTAAAAAAAAATAGAATGGAAGTGATCAGGCTTTTCTGCCCTCCTGCCATTAGCGTCACTGATAGACACCTGCAGTCCTGCCACATGCCTGATGGAAGGATCCTGGAGTAGGGTGTGGGCATGTGTAGGTGGGTGCGCCTGGGCTGAGACAAGGGGCATATAAGGGCGGTGTCAAAGGACGATGTCACAAGTAAGAGAGTGAGCAGAAGAGGGAGCAGAAGCAGGAGTAGAGAGCCCAGAGAGAGTGAAGATTCATTCCAACCCCCATGCCTGCCATGTATCTGGTTGCCTATGATGTAGAAAGATTAATAAAAGCTTGAAAAATTCACCGAGGGCTCCAGGACTTTTCCTTTACCTGTCTGCTAGAATCATAAAGAACCTGGCCCTGTGTCATCCTGTCGCCACAATGCCCTTATCAAGATGAGAAAACGGAGGTTCAGAGAGATTAAGAAACTAAACTTAGGTCACAAAGCTAGATTCTGGCTGAGAGGGCACTCAAATCTGGAGAGTTTTTTTTTAAACACCTCCATTAAAAATTCAATATATTTTCCCCTTTGTGCCATCAGTCCTCCACCTTATAAAGTTTTAGTAAATATTATAAATAGTACATGGAAAGTGTTTAGAACACAACAGACACTTAATAAAGTTTTTAGTATCTATTTCTCTCAGTCCTGCTCTTTTAATATTTGATTGTCTATAATACACTTTTTGGTATTAGTTTTAGTTCTGGAAACAGTTTTTAGTTAATTCATTGGTGCATCTTAGATTTTGTATGGCTGTCTTTATCCCGGACGAAGTAGGAGACTACTTGTGAGTTGAGGTTTTCAAGAGATCATTTTCAAAATTCCTCTGCTCTGCCTTTAGGAATGGTGCATTGTTTTTCATTCTGTGACTAGCAGGATGCTTAAAATGCAAAATCCCTGAACAATACTTTGAATTAAGTACGATCATTGAAATTAACACTTGTTGAATACCCAGTAGATAGCAGAAACTGTTTTAGACAATGGGCCTATAAGAAGAGTTACTTTTCACTTTGATAATTCTAATTAAATGTAAGGAAGGGGACCAACCGCCAAGACTTGTACTGTCTGAAATGTAACCATGAGTTACATGTGGCTACTGAGCACTTGAAACACAGCAGGTCTGTATTAAGATGTGCTGTAATTGTAAAATACACAGTAGATTTCAAAGCGATTATAAGAAAATAATGTAAAATTTCTCATTAATAATTTTTGTAAAATTTACATGTGGAAATGAGACTTGTTTGTTTACATTGGATTAAATAAAATATATCATTAAAACACATTTCATCTGTTTCTTTTAATGTGGCTACTAGGAAATTTAATATTCTACATATGGCTTACATTGAGGCTCATATTGTATTTCTGTTGGACAGTGCTGGCCTACAGTAATTGGGGAGGGTTTGGGAGGATGAGTCAGAAATTGCCATTTGCTTGCATTTTATTCTACAAAAATTGAATCATGCTGTTAATAACTGATTTGTAACTGTGGCTTTTTCCATTTAATAATATATGGATGTCATTCCATGACCAAATGGTGATTCATTATATAGATGGGTAATATTATTTTACTGTGGACCTGTAAATAGTTGTGGACTTGAATAGCCTACAAGGGGTAGAAAGACTAGAATCTTACAGTAGTATGTAAAATAGCACAATTATAGGAGATGCAGAAGTCTCTGAAATCAAATGCTTTAGGGTCAGATATAATAATGACTTCTCTTTATCTTTCTTTTTTTAGAAAATATAATTTTAGTAACAGCTAAGTCCTATCAATTAAAAAGAATAAACATTGTCATTTCATTTTAAAAGGTAATTTATACAAATTATCAGGTAATTCCATTTCAGAAACACTCAAACATAAAAAAATGCATGATCAAAATGCAGCACAAAGTTATGTCAATGAAATTTCCAAGTCATTTTACAGAAATTAATCAGAAATGATCATTTTTGCCAGATTAAGTATTTTTTTTGTACTGAGGTACCATTGATTTGCATCATTGTATACGATTCAGAGGTAAAGGATCATACTCCTTCACAGGAGTATCTAATCCATCACAGAGGCATCCACAGTGTCCACCACAGTCCAAGGCGCCAACTGTACTCTCCACCTTCCCAGCCCCTCCCAGTCGGGTAGCCTTGACCCTTACAAAAACTAGCACTTGAGCCTGACCTTAGACTCACTACGCACTGTGCTAAGGCTCTTCTGCACTATAAACTTTATGAAAAATCTATGAAATAGGCACTATTTTTATTTTTTTTATATTGAAGTAACATTGCATTATAACATTATTTAAGTTTCAGGTGCTCACTGTTATTTTTACTCAACAAATGAGGAAATTGAGGAGATTGTACAGTTGGGACTTGTACCAAATATTTTTTATTTTTGCTAGAAAATTATACCAGTGTATTAGCAGTCTCCAGATTTTTAGATTTAACAAACTAGTGGTTTTTTTTCCAAAGGAAAAAAGACAGGATTGCCTACATTTTTTAGCACTAAAACAGCAAGTATATATTATTAAGTGTATTTCTTATGACCATCAGTAGGTGGGGTTATTAAAAATATAAATATTGGATCAATGCAATTTTATTAAAAAAAAAACTCCATTGCCCATATTTTGCAGATTTTATCAGAGAGCAGCAAAGTCTGGGTCAGAGATAGGTTCTGGGTGGGGCTGGTATTATCAGACCACTTGGGACAGGACTGGCAAAGTCCACTGCTGAATCATGACTAGGTACAGATTGTCGGGATTCTCCACACCCTTTTTACTAGCTTGAAAAGAAGTGTCAGCCCTTGTCACTATTGTCCTGCTTAGTGTAACATCATCTACTCCACTGGCATTTTATCATACCTGATCTGTTTGGGGCAACATTGTCCATGGGCTATTTGTCAGTCAAGCTTGGAGAAGGACATCTGCTTTTGCTTCAAGGCAAAGTTCTTGACCTTCAAGAAGCTGTCTTCACTGTACTGCCTTTGTATTTTGGAGCAGGCTGATGAGATGGACATGCCACTCTGCCACCACTGTGTCAACTTTGCCTTTATATATGGTTGGCATCTTATTGCTCTGTTCTCCATTGCCAGCCAAATAATCCTAATTTCCCAATGCAAATACAATCTTTCTACGGCTTGATGCTTCATCAATTTGGGGCCCCCTAGAGATTGTAGAACAGAGTTGGTATGATACAGATTTTGTTATTTTCTTTTTACTACATGTCAGTGCATCATTCATACTTAATTATTAAATGGCAAATATTTTCAAAGAACATTTAGTTTCTCCTGAGAAAGTTAAGCTTCAATAAGCCTAATGTTGCTATTATTTTATATTGACTTTGTTTCGATTGTACTAATACCTAATGACTCTGAGTTAGGTAAAACAGAGGAAATAAGTAGGTTCAGTGTAAGAAAAGTCTCCGTAGTATTGAAAATAAAACTAAACTAAAAAATTAGGGACTGGTGAGAAAGGAAGTACATTAGAATGGGATCTATCATTGCTGGTGAATGCTTCTTAGGGTACTTTGATTAAAGCACATACTAGAATGGAAATAAAATATTTGTTGTGCTTATTAATAACTTATGAAATGGAAGTTTTTTTATTTCCTGTTTTATAACAATTTTAATCAATTTTAGATCATTGATTTCTTACAGAAGGTCCCCATTTAATTGCACATTGACCATAATAAATGTTCAATGATGCCAATATTTTAATCTTTCTGCATTTGGGAAATTGGAGTTCTAGTCCCATTTTTCCATAACTGTTTTTTAATTGATGAAGGAAATTTTTCTTTTATCCCAGGGTTACTAACCTTCCTCAGCCTTTTGTGTATTCCCCAATCAAAAGGTTTTTGATTATCTGAAGAAATGACACCCACTGGTTTGCCTTTATAGATCATTTTGTTACCTCTTTCAAAGCATCTTAACAGGTTGGGGAGCCCAGATTTACCCTAACAAAAGCCAGGCTGGTCGCTCCCTTTTGTAACCTCCTCCTCTAAGCAATTTATAACTTTCCCTTCAGTGCACAGCTGAATTGGTTATACTGGGATCCAAGAGCAGCTGTGGGGGGTCCTGGATTGTTTTCAGAGGTCATCAGAAGATCTTTCTAGAAAATTATGCCATTACTGAAAATTCTCAGCACCCAGAAGGGCAAAGAGAAAAACTTCTTTTCAAATCCTGTTGATTTCTGCTTGTTACTTAATCTTTTTAGTGATTTTCAACTGCTAGAAGTTCAGATTGTGCCCTGAATTATTTTAGGTTTTGGGGTAGCTGTATAATGAGAACCAGAGAAAAGTATAGTGTGAGGGGAGTTGTTAGGGGAAAGAAAAGGTGACCTTAGGGCACAGCCTTGGAGAGGGGGAGAGAAAAATCCCTCACAATTTTAAATTCTTAAAAAGATTTTTTTCTTTTAATTTTTCTTTTTCTTTTCTTTTTTTTTTTTTTAGAAACCAAGTATTTGAAATTGTAGCAACCATCAGCCTGTATGAAGTAAAAACTCAGACTGTTGATAAATAAAAGAAAGTATTCATTGTTGTACCATTCATTTCTTTGTTTTTTCTGTTACCAAGTGACACACAAATACTCTTCGAAAATGTCTTAAAACAGAAGCATATAGAGTCAAAGTTGCACTTCACCTTCCATTTCTTTTCTGAAAGGAAACCATCGCAATGTTTAAGATATATTCTTCTAGTCTTTTTTCTATTATGCTATACAGATGTAGAGGACATATCTGTCTTTATATAATGGGGTCCATATTACATAATGTATATTGTGACTTGCTTTTTTCCTTTACATCTTGAAGTCTTTACATGTTGATACAGAGAAGTTTACTCTGTTATTTTTAATGGTCATACAATATTTTATAGCATGGTTGTACTAGAAACTACACAACTAGGGTCCAGTTGATAGACAAAAACAATGTTTACACATTTTATTACTACTAGCTAGAGTGCATATACTTGATGGTAACTGTGTGCCAATGAGTAAATATCTGTAAAAGAATTTCCTGGAAGTGGAGTTGCTAGCCTCATTTAGGTTCAACTGTTCTTGGCATACTGAAACATTCCCCCTAATAGCTAAGTCTGCCTCTGTGATCCATTGCCTATACAGCACATAGAAAGTTATTCTGAAGATGTCCAAAGAAGATGTTGCTCTTCTGCTTATATGCTTTGAAAGCTTGCTATTATTTCAGGATAATGACTTAACTTCTTGATATATCGGGTTGTCAGAACAAATAGTAAAAAATATGTCGTGACTTTTCTGACAACCCATTAATTCATCAAGTCCTGTCTCTGGCCAGTACTTAGCCCTCAGCTCATTTCTCATGTGTGTTTAAACTATAGCCATATAGAGTCTTCTGATTTCCTCAGTTTCTCTTTCACACAGATGTAGGTATTTGTAATATAATAACTCTTCCAAACTCTAAATCTTACTTATCTTTAGTTCTCAACCTTAAAGTACTTTTCTCTAGAAATCTTGCCTAGACTGCACCAGTCTCTAGCCTCCATCCCACCCAAATACCCTTGCACATGTCCCCTATCACCCATGATTCTCCATGGCATGGTTGACTCTTACATGAATCTCCCACTAATGACCTGTAGATTTGACACCATTCAAAGATAATGAATGTCCATCGTGATGCATCAGGCACCGTAATCTAAAATATGTCCTAACTCCTAAAGAACATTAGATTATTTCATGGGGCCTAGAATAGCATGTAGCTTCAGAAATGGCATTTCTCTGATATAGGTGGTAATTTCCATCAGTGGGTATAGGGTAAATGGAACGGTTCTCGGGCTTTTCCACTCGCCCACCATCAGTGTGATGATGGACACCTGCGGTCCTGCACGCGTGCCTAAGTGGGCATGCGCAAGTGAGTGCACCTGGGTTAAGACACGGGTCATATAAGGGCAGTGTCAAGAGGATGCCAGTAGAAGACAAGCGGAGAGAGAAGAAAGAAGAGAAAAATAGAGAGAGGCTAGAGAGACCAGAGAGTGAAGATGCGCCAGGGGCTAGGAGTCCTGCCAGCCTCCTGGCCCCCTGGCACCCCTGCCTGCCGTGTACCTGGTTGCCTCTGATATAATGGTGCAATAAAAGACTAAAAAAGCCACTGAGGGCTCCAGAGCTCCTCCTTGGCCTGTCTGCTTGGAATCATCGAGAACTTGCTCTGTGCCCTTGCTCTGTGCACTACAATGGGAAATTGATGATTTCTGTTTGAAGCAAAAGTTGTCTCAGATTCACAGAGTCACAGGGCTGCAAGGAAACTTGGAAATTTTCTACTTTCTTACTACTCAGCATGCAGACTTGCATCACTTGGGAGCTTGTCAGAAGTTCCTCATCCCTAGTCTACTGAGACAGAGTCTGTGTTTTTATAAGCTCCCCTGTGACTTGTTTAAACATTCAAGTACGAGAAACATTACTGTAGCTCTCAACCTGGCTTTATGTTAACTCATCTTGGGAGCTTTTTACAAATACCAATGACAGGCTTCACCTCCCAGAATTTCTGGTTCTGTTGGCCTTGGCCTAGGGAACAGCCAGGCAAGACACTGTGGTTATTGCCTTTGAACTTCCTGAGTGAAGCTAAAGTATACAATCTCTGGTCAAAAATCCCTTCTTTCACCCTTCCTCTTCTGATGGTATTGATAAGGACCCTGCAGAGAACAATTTTGTGGGCGGATTGTGATTAGAATTCATGTTTTCTTATACCACTCAGAAATCCTATAATGGATATTCTAACAGCAACACCCCATTTTTCTGAGGAACAAATGAATTGTGTAAGGTGGGTTCATGTCAGCAGGACAAGAAATCAGACAGAAAAAAACTGTCCTTTGCTTTCTCTCTCCTGCACCACCGAACATTGCGTCAGATGAGATCCTTGATGCTGTTGAGGGTTTGCCATCCAATCACCCCCTCAGTCCCCAGATTTATGCTGTGGCCAGAAGATGGGCAAGCCCCTTCTCATCACTGAGTCTGAAATGTACATATTGAACTCAGCCTCCTAAAAACATGCCTTGTCAGAGAAGATCAACTTTTTAAATTCCAAATTCCAAAGAAGGGCCACCGGCTCACGAAGCATAAATGAAACCCCAGATAAATTGGCACCTGCACCTGAAACCTGCAAGTTTGCTGCCGGGTTTTGGTTTCTAAAGAAAAGTTTTGCCTGGGCTCTACTCCTCAAATGCTGCTGTTCTCAGCAATTGGAGATCAGCCCCCACCTCTGATGCAGGTGAGAATGTTTGCTGCTCAACAAGCTGGTAATCCTAGGTGGAGAAGTAAGTGCTTAGAGCGCTGGTTGGGAGGGTCTCCAGGCCTTTCCCTTTGGAATGTGATATTATCACTAGATTAAGAGGCTAGACACCTGGTGAGGAAATATTAGCCTTATTCTGTCTGGGTGTTTTTGATGTCTTCCTGGATTATTGCTGGTTGGAGAATTTTCTGTTCTATTAAAGATTATATGTCCCGAACTCCTCAGAAATAAAAATAAGAAAAAAAGTGTAGCTGTGGAAAATACACATTTAACAAGAGGAATCTCTAGGCTGATAACTTTCTTTGATTATCTCCAAAGTTTACATTGATTAGGTAGAAAATATTCAACCGCAGTGGAAATTGCATGGTGGAGAGAGGCTTCAGATGGGCCATTTGTAAGTTGTTTTACTTGGGTTCAGTTTACCCTACAGGTAAGTTTCCATTCATATTTCCACAAGAATGGCAAATTTTACCTTGCAGCCCCAAGAGCAATTATTGAAAGCTCTCAAGATTAGATGCAGATAAAAATGAACAGAGCATATATGCCCAAAGAGAATATTATGTTGATCCAGAGTGACACTAGGGGAGATGCAATATTGAATGGGTTTAACTAAGCTCAAGAATCAGCCCCTGGGAATGATTGAGGAGATAATAGACAAACACTTTCCAATGCAGTCTCAGAGTCTTCTGAGCTCTGATATTTTGTGGAGACTGCAAATTCTCCAACTCCAACATTTGTGATAAGTGACTCCTCATTTTAAAAATTCAGTGCAGAGAAAGTAATCTGGCTAGTTTGTGCTTCACTACTTAACAATTTCTTTGAAGAATTGTTATGGAATCCTTTTCTAAAGCTCCTGCATATCCTTGTGCAGAAGTCAAAACCTGAATACAAGGGGAAAAAAAGAGAAAGAAAGATAGTACATAATATTTCTCAAAACTTAAAAAAATTCCATTGAAGCAGGAAGGCTTTATTGTTCAATTTTCTATTAAAATGAAATATTACAGCCTTCTAGACAAATACCAGTGTCTAAGTACTCAGTTTAACCTTCTAAATATTTTACCATATTAAATTTACATTTTTTAAAGAAATTCACTTTTGCAAATACAGGTGAAGTCCATGATGTACCCATCTGCTTTTGCGTTCACTGGTAGTGATTGCATGGTTTTACTAAGTATGTTTATATTGATAATCAGAAGATAATATTGTTTTGCTTAATATGAAAGTTTTTATATGAATTATGCTGAGTATATCTTTACATAACTGTTATTTCTTTTGCTTTAAATTGTATATGTGAGTTTTTTTTTTTTTTTTAATAAAAGAACTGAGGTGTAGGCCAAAGGTGCCAGTGCAAGAGAATTCACCAGAGACAGAGTGGGGAGCAGGACAGGTGGGTTTACTGAAATACTTTGCTAAGGGAAGCAATGGGCAAGCCAGGAGAGGTCTGCTGTGCCATGTGGGTTAGCTGACCTGGCCAGGGATCAAACTTAGGCAGCAGTGGCAATAGCGTGATAGTGATGAGACTTAAACCCTAGGCCACCAGGAAGGGCCTATTTGTGAGATTATTTTTTCTAAGTTGGTTCACACAGCTCTAGTTAATGAATTTTACCTCATCTGTCTATGACTATGACATATATCCATTTCTCTGTCCAGGATGAGCAGTTATATTGTTTCTAATTGTTCATCACAGAACTGTTTATATGGGTTTAAAATTTTTCACATATCTCTTTGTTCATGGGTAAGAAAGTTTGTCTAAGAATATACCAAGTATAACATTACTGTTTGAAAGTAAGCAGTCTTTAACAAATTTAAAATTTTAACAAATTATATATTGCCAGTATAGCAGAACTTTTTAATATAAAAGAGGTATATTGTAATTTTCAATTCCAGTGTAATAATTTAAAACCTTTTAATAAGTCTCAAAATATAATATGGATCTGCACTCTGTAGTCTGCATCTGGGACATATGCTCTGCTCTCTGATCTGGGTATCCAATATGGAAATTACATATGACATGTTCTTCCTTTGTAATGTGGTACATGTGTTCTTCCTCCCTCCCCTCAATCTTTTGACAGTGGCAATAACAAAATGGCTAAAACTTTTTCACCTTAAAAATGATGGACATCAAGAACTAGCCCAAATGAATTGGAAATATAGGCAAGGGACCTAAAAGATTACATTAAAAATATGAAGTGAAGGACTAGCTTAGTAACAGCAAAGTCAGTTTGGGAAGAGGAATGGGAGAAAACTACAATATATTCCACTTAAAAGCTAAGTTTTACAATAATAAGAACAATAACAGCAATAAAGACACAAAAACCAAAAATGAGGAGACAAGGACAGACTGGGGACACTTGGTGGGGAGGGGAGAGGGAGGGTTGAGGGAAGATGGGAGCACGGGGGACTGAGGTGATGGTGCTCTGGTGAGATGGTGATGGGAAATACATGGGGATTACGATTGATGGCAAGTATATGTAAATTTAAAAAAATTATTAAAAAAATAACTTCTGTGGAAATAAACATTTGTGGCCTTTCCTTGAAAAAAAAAAAAGTTTTATTGCAGGAAGAAGCCTACTAGTATACTCACTAATGGCAAGTGTTCTTTCTTGGATCCCATCCTCTGATGGTTTTAGGTAGCCAATTAGAGAAAAAGGCCTTATCATATGAACAGAGAAATCAAGTTTCTCTTTTATAAAAACATTTTTCAGCAACACTTAGCTTGAAGTTTCCAGGGTAGATAGATTTATTAGACTATGTTTCTTGAGTCAAGTTGAGTTTAAACCACATCATACTAGTGGTGATTGCAACAAAGGTGAGGTGCTAAAAGTGGATACTGAGAGAGAAAGAGTAATGTTTGCAATTAGAAATTCTACTTTCCTTGTATTTTCTTTCTATATCTCTGATATTCCCTGGTCAGAGTGGAACAGTTAGTAGAAAATCCTTGGGCCTGCAGCCACATTGGAAAAAATTTGAGGTCTTCAATGATTCCATAATTAATAAACAACTTCGTCCATCTATCTTAACCCAAACTGCATTCATTCTTCCACAAATATATCATTATTCTATTTAAAAGAGACTATACTTAAATTTATTAATATATCCTTAGAAGTCATTTATAAAGGTATGTATTGGGAAGTTGATAATCTCTGAAGAAATTACCTTTAAGGGGGAAGAATATTTGCTGGACTATACTGGAGTGTTCAGAAAAAGCACTTGTATTCCCAACTCTACTCTTGTAGAGGAAGAAGCCTAATACTAGTACACTCACTAACTGCCAGTATTCTTTTTTGATCCCATCCTCTGATTGTTTCTCCATTATTTTCTACTTTATGGAAATAGTAACGGAATAAAAACTTCACTTTTGGGACACAAATATTTTGACCTTATCTAATTTCTAGACTAGGCCTCTTCTGAATGTATCCTACTTTACTCCATGATAAATAGTAACTGGACCATGTAATAGTGCTTCTCTGAAACGTTCCGTAGTTGTGACTTTGTGTTCTCAGTAACAGAAAATCTGATGCCTTTTGGTAGAATCCTCCAGTCTCAGTTTAAGAGTTTAATGGACCATTGCACCTGGTGAGATGGTGATGGGGAATACATGGGGATTACAATTAATGGCAAGTATATGTAAATTTTAAAATATTTTAATTTAAAAAAAAGAAAAAAAAAGAGTTTAATGGAGGTTTCTTGACCATCTGCTGTCAGATCAAGGAAAACAACTGTTTGTACAATGGTTGCAGCTGAACCACTGTAAGGTGCCTGTCTTTCCATCCTGATCTCACATGGCTCCTTGACCCCTCAGCTCACTTTTAACACTAAGATTTTAAATGTTATTTACCATTATATGGACTTTCCTCCCTCTCATGGCCACTATTTAAATATTACCCATTGTTCAAAGTTACACTGAACCTCACCTTTTCCTGAGATTATTCCTTGAGGACAGCAGCTCGCGTTTCCTACAGAGTTTTACTAGACATCTGCTTAGACATGTCAGTTGATAATCATGTACTACTTGGGACTAGCAATTTATCTTCCTTAGTTTTCTTTTCTCCCAATAGACTGCAAATAACTTGAGGGCATAATTCTTCCCCCGCACACCAGAAGTAAAAGCAAGATTCTGAGGTTACGGTGGGTATTTCTGAATTTAATCAATTGTCCCTTTGTCTTGACATTTAACTTGCCATAGGTTTATATCAGATTCCCTGAAGGGATTAGAAACATCTTAGCAAAAACTATGGTTAAGTTCCACATGAGCAATTGGTCAATATTTCCTGAACAGATGAGAATATTATGTCTATAAAAAGGTTGTGACTCTTTCAATTAAAGTTTCTTCTCAAGGATTTTGTCATGGCAAAGTGAGCAGCACAGCTTCTGATCTCTAGTCTCAAGGCAAGTCAGCTCCTCAGACTCCAATGGCAATATTGAATTGTTTTTTTTCAAAGTGCATCAGCATATTAGGGATGATTTTTTGCCATCATTTAGTATATAGCCCTTCACACAGTGTCTGGCACACGGTAGGCATCAGTGATTTTTTTTGTTGTTGAAATTGAGTAAATTTGTCAGATCATTCAAGAGCATTCAAGTCTGCCACTTTCCCTCCCTTTATATCATTTAATCTTCATGGCAATCATTTAAAAATAGTAATATTATCATGAGTTTACATATGACATTATCCAACTTCACAGCTAGAAAGGAAAAGAGATAGGACACAAAGTTCATTTTACTTGGGTCCTCAAACATAAACCCCAAACTTTCTCATGTATTATACTCCTTTGCTTTTAGGAATATCATTTTGTTGTGTGGGCCTTAGATCAATTAATATATCTCCAAGTTGATAGTAAAAACCTCATATTGAACCCAAGTCTACATGAACTTGGAAGATCCTTTCAAGAAACTACACTTGAAAAAGTCTGTTGTACATTTATTGACAAACTAAAGACTAGTGGGGAAGGAACTATTGATAATATAAAGGTAAATATGTAAAGACTTATTGACATTAGTTTCAGTGACAGATATGTCTCTTTATCAATTGTTATTCTTTGATTTCATCACCACAATTCTATAATCTTGTGTGCTTTTTGATTAAACACATTTTTGTTAATTAGTTGTCCATCTGTTTGCTCAATAAGATTGATTCCTAGGGCAAGAAAAACTTTGCTCTGATATTCACCTCTTCAATCTCAGTATGTGGAACACAAATTTTATTTCTAAAATTATCTGTTAATTTAAAGGGAAAATTATAACCTTTGAAGTTATATAGGGTTGTATGGAACTGTTTTAGAAGTGGAAGGAAACTTTCACACTCATGAAGCTGAGTGACTTCATGAAGGTCATAGAATGAGCTAACCTCTTAAAGTGTAGACCTACTGCAGATCCTAGAGATCATCTAACTCAACCCCTTCATTTTTTCAGATAAGTAACTTAACAGGTGCACACAATCCCAGTGCCTTTCAAGGTAAATACCTACAATATCTTCCTACAATGACATTGCTTTCAGATGTAGAAATGAACTGAAGTTTTGAGTTCCTTTGTGTTAAGATAGGTTCTTAAATACACCCACACCCCATAACTATAGTGGACAGGATTGAATGTTCACTAGCTTTTTGGAAGCCTTCACCATGGAAACAAAGGTTTGGATTCCCTCAGATTGGATTTCAATGTTCTTCCTCTAGAGCAGATAAATTAAGGCTCCTGCAGGCATGGGTTCTCTCAGATGAAACTTTAAATTTCAAAGTAAAAGATTCTTCTCTGCAGGATATTAGAGAGTGTCATGGTACACCATTAGTATGGGATGTAGTCTGTTCCAATTTTCTTGGTCAACCCTTTGAAAACATTGACTGAGAAAAAATCTTTTTCTTGGCCTCCTGGACTCTTGGATCTCTAAAGAAATGTAATTGCTTTTTGCAGCTAATAGACACTTAAAAATTGCTCTCAAAGAAAATGTGTCTAGTTGTTTATCATTAATGTAGAATAATGATGATGTGAAAAAGTCAAAATACATACTTTTGAGCATAGAAAATGTTCCTGTACCCAAACCGCCAGAAGTCTAGAAAGTCAATTCTGCCACTGAGAAGTAATTTTTGCTGTGGAGACTGAGGTCCTGGTTTTGTGACTTAGGAAGTATAATAGTTGCTACATGGTCAGCTCAGAGAGGTGAGAGTAGGAAGTAAGGGGCTTATCCCATCCTTATTTCCAAGCTGATACAACATGGTGTTTGGTTTCATTATGTTAACAGCATCTCCCTGTGCTCTTTGATGCATCTGCTCCAATGCTTAGTAATTTAGTAACAGGTTGGAAATGGGCAAGGGGTAAAATGAGCCTCTGTTTCCATAGGGACAACCATCCACTTCTTTTGAATTAGCATAGTAGCAGGTGACATTTTGTCTCACTGTGAAGGGAAGAAATAAAATTATAAATTATGTTATACATACAAACTTGTCAAATGCACAAATCCTCTAGAATCTGCTCTTTAAGTACCAACTGATCAGAGATAGATGTGTTCTAATCAATTCAACATGAAGTGTGATAATTTTGCTTTTGTGCAAAAGAAAAAATATGAATGTTTTTATAATGAAAATGACCTGTTGGTAGTTTGTATGTCTGTAAAAATTTGGTTTATCTGAAGTGCAAAAAAGCCGGTTTTCTAATCTTTTCAGACTAATGCCATTAATTATTGTTATTTATCTAAAGAACTGAATGAAATCATAGATCTAAAACAGCTCAACTCCAGATTTAATACTGGGTGTGCAAGTTTGCTTGTGTTGAATTTTGCTGGCTTTAAATTAGTTTTAAAGGACCACAATGATTATTACTCACCAAATCACCTATAAATAAATATCTGGAACAGCTACCAGATAAGATGGTATATATACTATGTTTATGAAAACCCTTAGTATGGCTCTATAGCAATAACTTCCAAATAGCCCCTAACTACAAAAGTATGATTTAACCAATAAATTCATATTGAGACTAAATTAATTGTTGTGGTCTTTATGGACCACCTCTAATTAGAAAGATCTATGTGTTATCATTTAGGCCTTAGAAGATATGGTTCATTTTTTTAATTGTATATTTGTCTTCCTGTGATTATATGTTATAACTAAAAACTAACCTTTGGTTACAATTTACAGCAAATGGAGAATAGTTAGAAATTTCATTCAGCAAGTTGTTCTTTAACTATTCTCACCCCACAAGATAACAATTTGTTGGTATTTATAGTTTCTTTGACTGAATATTTTTAACATAAGCATTAAAAAAATTTTTAGGTAATTTTGAACACCACAACCCTGGAAAATACAGCAACTTAAAGTTTGAGAAAAGTCCTTCAACTGATTAAAATTTATAAAGTGATGACAAACACCATAGATTTTATTTCTTGGAACTCTAGTTGATTCAGGGGGTGGGGGGTGGTGGAGAAAGGCATAATAATATATACAATAAGAAGTTTTAAAAATTAGACATTCATTTGCACTAAAAATCTTTCTTTTGGATCCAAATGTCTTCTGAAAGAGCTATTAATGTTTTAATGCAAATTTCATTGATTTGTTCAGTCATATTGGGTATTTTGAAAGGATAGGAGAGGGAGAAGAGATTTTGACTACATGTGCATTAGGTAAATCAAAATTAGGAAATTAGGATGATCAAGAGAGATATGGGCTACAAGGGATTATATTCCTATCCCTTCTTCATACTTTACCATTCCTGGTTCTTCCCCAACTCATCTCACTTGCCCTTTATTTTAAGAATATTCAGACTACCCTTTTCTTGGAGAGCTCTACAAATTCTTCTTGGATTGCAAAGTCTTCTATAGGCCAAAGAGAGTTTACTCCTTAAGAAATAAAGGAGCTATAAGTAAAATGTTCTTATAAAAAAATAAAGCACACAAGAAAGTAATATTTTACCTTTTATTTTCAAAGAGCTATGGTAAGAGTAAATAATGGCCATGATAATGGGAGACTACCTCATGAACAACTTATCTGTCTTTATTATTTACGACTGAGTTACTTGTTTAGTATTTTGCACTTTAGTTTGTGGGCCTCTTTGCATGTTTCACTCAGTCTGTTGATAAAAGCATTCAAAAAGAAGCTGAATGGTCATTTGCTGGAGAAGGTTTAGCACCAAATGTTGGATTGGGTTAGATTACTTTCAAGATTAGCACCAATCTGAAGAAGCGATGGATGGCAAAGAAATTTCAAAAAAGTGTTTCTTTGACTCATTAATAATGTCTACATAAAGTCCATGATTGAAAAGAATTCTGAGACCATTTTCAAGATCTTCAGGAAAATATTCATGACTCTCTAGTCAATGTTTTCCTTAGTCAATTAGTCTCTAATTAGTCAATTAGTCTTCTTTCTATAAAAGAGAGTTAGTGCATATGACTGCTTGCCATTACTGTCTTGGAAAACTCAAGATTTCGACCTGCATTTCCATGTGAAACTATTTCCAGTGTTCTGTTTATGTTCGTGAACTAAATCTTGAATCTGTCTGGCCATTATGCATGACATAATGTAGTCGATGAAAGAGAGAACAAGAGTGCGTGGTTAGGCATAAGGTATGGTCTTAGAAAATAACTCAGTTATATTTGTCATCAGCATCTCTTAAATAAAGGGCAATGCTTTAAAGATGTAGACATTTAGATTGGTAGGAGATAATTTGCTGCTATAGCTATAATTAAAAGTGACAAAAGAATTGATATGTGATCTTGCAAGGCAATGAAATAATAGACCTAAATGTACAACCCTCCATTTAAAACGTGACCTGTTGAGTATAGCAGGGTTTTTTGAGTAGGACTGCCTTTAAATCATTCTCAAGAAATTATGGCCCAGGTTCTCATCTGAGATTAGTCAACCACAGGATTCCCCCTTCAAGATATATAAGGTGAGACAGTAGATGTGTGTGATTTATATGAATTGCTGTTTGCCGGTTTCTGTGTGAAAGGCTGTCAAGGGATGTTGCCTTTAATCTAAAAGTACTCCGTTGTTGGCATTTTGGCATTGTCCCTACACAGAAATGAAGATATGAGATTTAAGGTATTTCTGAGGAATTTTAAATAATTGCTAGAATCAATTTGAGTTCTGTAAAAACCTGTACATATCTTGGGAGGAAAACAAAGGACTATTCATATGGATGATCCTTTGCCAAATTGGGCGTGTAAAAGCTTATAAGAATTTACTTATAAAACTTAATATAGTGACTTAATGCCTTAAGAATATAACTCCTTCAAATGCCTTAAATTTCAAGAGGGTTTTACTACCCATGTTTTCTTTTAAGAGCATGATGCATTTGGAACAATATAAGTGGGCAAATGATTCTTTAAGCATTACACTTGGCACCATAGAGGAATTAAAATACAAGGTTTACAGATTGTGTATGCTAATACATCAACAAAGCTAGAAAGCAGGAAGATCAGTGCAGGTATTTTTTTCACATGTCAAGCAATTGTAAAGAGGATGCATTTCTCTAAATAGTATGGGCACATCAATCTGGTCTGACTAATCTTAGCAAACAGAGGTGAATTAAAAATGGGTAAGAAGACCTTAGTCATAAAGTGAGTTGAAGTCAGCAAAGTTCTCTAGTCAAGGACAAGTTATGGACAAACAAGTGATTTAAAAGTTTTTCTCTTTATGTTATAAAATGTGCTTTCCATATGGAATACATTTCCCCACCCTTTGAAAGTAAGACTGTATTAACTTTTTCAAATAAACTACGAGCCTTTTTTTTTTTTAATCAGACATTAAGACTTCACAGACTCCTACTGCATTGACTACCAGGAATCTCAGAACAGTATTTAGTACTTAAATTTCAGCGACAGTGTCATTCTAACTTCCTGGTACAATTGTATCTCATCCTGGGTGATTTCTGTTCTGTTTTAAATAAAATTGCGAATGTAAAAATTCTATAAAATTGTAAGTTACCTCATTTCCTTTGTGGGAATAATAAAGGTATAATTTCTACCTAAAATAAAAATAAAAATACTTAACAATTGTTGAAATAACTTATGCATTTTAAAGTTAAGATCTATGAAAAATTTAAAGATTTTAGGATTAAAATATAATCACATTAAGATAATGTAAATAGTTGAAAAACTGAAGTCAAAAGGGGAATGTTTTTGTACTGAAATCTAAATTTACAAAAATAAGACTTTTTGTCTTGAAATCTAAATTTACATAAAGAAAATAAATCATTATTTATGTTCACAAAACACTACACCTGCTTCTCCCATCTTTCACAGAACATTTTATGTCCCTTGGACATGAGACTGTGTCGCACCTGAATATATGAATGTAGCATCTTTGAAGGTTTTTTGCAATACCAGCTACTGTCTGAAAAACCTCTGTGTGTGTGTGTGTGTGTATGTGTGCCCACACGTGTGTGCTAGATGCTTTCCAAATCTCATTACATTTCTCTACTAATATTTTATATCACAGTTACAGGCTTATCATTAACCTATATTCCTGTTGTCTGAACACAACATGTCTCTTAAACCGTTGCTTCTTAACGTTTGTGCGATGATTTATTCCTCCTATCACCAGTTGAATGACCAGCAGTGTAGGTGGATCGGAAGTTTATCTGAACTTCTTATAACTCTTTAATCACAAATGTAGGGCACAATAAAAAATACAGTCCTCAAGTGTGCTAAGTACTTAGGCTTAGGCTTGCCCCCTCATCCCAGCCTCCTACATATACATTATGTTTATTATCGATGCTTTTTCTTTATTATCGATGTATTTTCTTCCACCCTACAGGTTAAACTAGAAGCTTTATTGTCGATGTATTTTCTTCCACACTACAGGTTAAACTAGAAGCTTGCCCTTCTAGTTTAAACCAGCAAGATGTTTTAAAAAATAATAGTTATGAACACAATAGTTTTCAGAGAAAGGAAGAAAATGGTAATTATTATATATAGTCTCACTGTAGTTACTCTCTCCATACTCTTTCTCCCACCTTTAATTTCTACAATCAGATCATTTTAGCAATGCAATAGTGTAATCCATCATTTTGTGATACTTGAGTCTTTAGTAAGGCTTATTTTGATCCATGTTTCTAAAACGAACACCATTTCTCATAGAGTATATCAATATAGAAATTTTATACGCTAATAAAAATATGATTTTTAATTCCTGAAACTTTGCCTGGTAGATTGAAAGGTAATCACCAGTAGGTTGGAGTTTATCTGACTGAATGAAAATGACAGTTAAGTTCCCTTTTCTCCTTTGATAACTTTGAAGCAGTTGTGTGCTATTTCAATGTTTTCACAGAGATGTCTCTTTTCCTGTTACTATTTTCAGACACATAATTAATCATAGAATGAAAAGTACTGTGTTTATGAGTACGGTGTTTAAAATGATCAGTGTCATCAACTATTTCTTAAATTCTAACTTTTTAAAAATGACCCTTCTTTCAAGGTTTGGGTTTTTGTGGTGGGTTCCGTTCCCAGTGCCATTACTTCCTTTACTACTTTTGTTCCTAAAGGTCTGGCTTATATGTCCCATCAGTGAATATAATTCAAATGAAAGACTTCTCTTTCCCCTTTTTAATAAACAGAAAGTATAAGACTTTCAGTTAATACTGATAATACTTATACTTTCTGTTTATTATTATTCTGTTCTCTTATACTCTAAGTATAAAAAATATAAGAAATTAATTATTCAAGAGGATGTATGTGATGGTGACAGGTATAGACTTAAGCTATACCAGGGAAGTTAAAGTCCAACAAGGTGTAATTCCTCCACAAAGAAGCTGGAGAAGTAGCAGCCTAGAATGGAAAAGTGGCAGATTTTAGGGTTGAAGGTTTGGTTCTATTGGAGAACCAAAATAGGGTCTTTGTTATACTTTAGTAATTTGTTATATTTTAGGAGTTTAAGGTATATGGTGGAGATAAGAGATTAAGGCCATAGTTTAGAGAAGTTGTCTCAGTGTTTTCTGGACCAGCACACACAGGTTAGAAACAAATTCTCTGACCTCGACCCAGACTTCCTGAATCAGAGCTTGGGGAAGTAGCCCAGTGATTTAGGTTAACAATTCCTTCCAGTGATTCTGCTTCATAATGAAATTTGATATCAAGTAGATTTGATATCGAGCAGGCAGGAAGACTAGACTTAAAGTATATCAAGTTCAGAAACTAAATTACTACTGGGTACTTGATACATATTTGCTGAATAAATATTGTCAGAGGTGAGGGTCTAATAAAGAAAAAACACAATATGGGAACCACTAGAAACTGAAACTCAGTTTCATTTGAAATTCAATTAAGAGCAGAATTGATTCTTAATCGGATTTCATAAAGATTTTATATGTGCAATTCCTTCCTTTTAGTTGTTCACTATAGCCTGAAAAGATGGTTTTTTTTGCTTTCTTAGAGACTTAAATAAAAGGAGATTTTGGTAGTGTATACCTGTTTCTGTAGAGGTCTTGGGTCCATCTCAGAAAGAGAACCTACATCATCAATAAGGTGCCAGTAGTGTGCCAGGGAATGGGGGCTGAAGTTAGGGGTGGGTGTGGGCATCAGAAAAGATGACAGTGGGAACTAGGCAGACATCTAGGAAGGAAGAAGGACTTGAGGTTGTTAAGGCGAGGAGCGGGGGCCATTATTGCTGAAGCTGTAGTGGTATTGTTTTTGAGGCGATTCCAACCTTGCAACAGGCCCAGTAATTCAGTCATTACATCTTTGATTGCTAAAGGGAGGATTTGTCCATGAGTAAAGTCACCAAATATCTGCTGCTAGTCATTCTGTTGGAACTTGACAAGCATCTAATCCTCCCTACCTCACGTGTTACGAATGTCTGTTTTATAAGTATAGGCTGGAGAAAGTAATTTGTCCAAGGTTATGTAGACACAAAGTGGTAACCCTGGAATACAAACTCAGGCAATCTGACTCCATAGCCTGCATTTAATCTTCTGTTAATAAATAAAAGGCATTAGATTTTACAGTTTCAATCTTTTGGAATCTTTATAAAGAATATATTTGCTTTCATAAATATTATCGAGCTTGTAATTGTATGTAGCATATAAATTCATAGTTTAAATGAAATATTTTGGACCCCAGTATGAGGTTTTGATCAGAAATTCAATCTCCTCTATAGTTAGTGCATGTTGTCTAGGGAAATTGGATGTGAAATGTGGCATTTTGGCTTACAGCAAGTTAGAAGGAATGTAAACTTTATGTCTCTCTCTTTTGGTTTTTCTATGCTTTCTTTATCAAATGCTTTTAATTATATTTGTGTGTCAATGTTTTTACTATAAAAACAATACATTCTTCTTTTTCCTCTTTATGTTTGACGTGTGTTTCAAGTTCTGAAGTGTCTTAAGTTACACTGGAGACATCCAATTATATTTCTGTAAAGAATGAGCTCTCAGAATTGTCCCCTCCCCCTCTGCCTACACGAATGTCACTTGTTGTCAGTCTACTTGGCAACTTGATCAAACAGTCTTGGATGTAAGAGACTTGAGCTGAGCTTTGTTTGATTTGAACCTCAAGGGCTTGGAAATTAATTTCTACACCTGAAAAATGGGTATTATAATTCTCATCCTGAATTTTTTAGGAGAGGTGGTGAAAAGAAATGACTCAACTGGTTAGCTTATGTAAATTTTTTTTACATACTCCTAAAGGAAACATATAATCTAAGTTAAATACATTTTCTACACATTTTATTCTAAAAATGACCCTTGCAGTATTAAAATTATATGTTTTTGGGATAAAATGGGGTGAAGACTAGGAAATTATTCTTAGCTTAAAATGATTCTTCATAATAGCATAACTATTCAGTCACTTTTTTCTTTTTTTTTGTCTTCTTTTTGTTCCAGTTATGTTTAATTGAGGTAGTGCTGATTTACATCACTGCATTTGTTTCAAGTTATAGTCATACCTCTACAAATGTATGTTTCACACCATGCCTAGCACCAACCGCAATAATGCTCCATCGTTTTCTTATGGTTTATTCCTCATCCCTCACTTTTAATAACTATTCACTCCTCAAAGCAACTTGAATGGTGTTTGGTGCATTTGTAGGTGCTCATCTGATTCCAGGCTGCACAGAATCAAATGATAGATTATAGAACAACACCTAACATAATGGGGTATTCCTGCTTTTCTTTTCTCAAGCCCGAAAAATCTAGGCAATAAATAATAAAAGAGTGTAGAAGAGTGGTAATAAGGATGATGCATACTCACACAGTGCTACAGTAAAATTTTGAAATAAATAACCAATATCCTTAGACCCCATTGGCTCCTGACTCTTTGGTGTCAACATGGGGATTACTTGAATTTCCTGCATTCAGCAACCTAAAGGTTAACATTTGTCTAAATAAGGGGTTTGCAGGGCCCTGTTCTGGTACCTGTTTTGATTGGTTGTTCTGGTCCAAGGTATACAGAATTATTTTGAATACATACCTGTGCACCACATATAAAACTCAAAAGATTAATAATACAAGCTGTACTGAAAAAATGTTAGCAAAACACTTTCCTCTTCATTGAAATATGCAGATCTTGGATGTCAATTTCTGCAATTTGCACTTCTATTATTGCTTTAGGAAATTAATATCAGTATAGGATGACAGGCTAACAGAAGAGAGAGAGCTCCCCATTGGGAAATTAATTGAAGGCCCACAGACACACATTGGGGATGAGTTTGACCATATTCAATTTTCTGAACATCTTGAAGCATTTAAAACAAAACAATTCCCTATGGAACCCAGATGCATATAGCCAGGTGCTTTGCTCTTAATATTTAAACCCATTTTATGGAAGATTTAATCCATATGTTAAATCATTGACTTCAAAAGGTATTCCATGAGAAGCTAATCGAAATGATGAAAAACGGGTCTGAGGATTATGTTCAAAGATGTCATTTATGGATTGGGGGTCGGGGCTGAGGGGAGATAGAGACACTTGGGGGAGTTGCATGAAGTCATTTAAGTACGTGAAATGTTCTAGAGTACAAGGGAATTCTTGAAATTTCATAATCATAAAATCTTTCTTCATTTCCAAAAGAGCATGTTTTTGAGACAGTGTATAATATAGCTATTTGTTCTCTTGAACACATCTCAGGGAAGAAAAAGAAGTTGAGAAAATGAGCCCATTGTTTTTTGAAATTAGTGACAAACTTCAAAATAATTCCAAACAAACCTCAAATAAAACATTTTCCCCCTACTGTGAATCCTATTTAAACTGTTTGGGTCAGTCTGTTTTAATGAGTCGCATTCACGCTGACACATCCACACACTTCAGACAAAGACGACTGTACCTCTAAACCCATTTAAAAATGATAGATGACTGTCAGCTTTGTGAAAGCGGCACATGCAGTGGCTTGATAGCGCAGAATGAAAGCAATCTACAAGTGCAAGTCTGTTTCTTTTGGCAACGGAAGGAGTTGCTAATGGATTCATCATTTTCTGTTAAGCATGAATGTCAAACAAAAAAACATTTAGGGCTCTATTCAACTGAATTTCCGGCTCGACGCTTGCCAGCCATGGAAGCCCTGTGACTTGGAACTGTGCAGCCCAAGCGTGATTCTTGTTTCCAAAGTTCTGTGGGGCCAGTGCCACAGAACTTGGAATTCTGCCGAGGGCTCCTCCTCCTCTCTTCAGTCCCCACTCCCCCCCGCTTTGTCCAATCATATGAAGCCACCAATTATGCTTCCTAAATGAATGCCATCTATGGAGGCGATCTGGTTGCCAACTCTTACAACTTTAGCTGACTCCACCTTAGAACCACACAGGAAGTCCACTAATACCACTTGAGAAGGGATGGCAGGATGAGGATTTGTGGTATCCAGGGTTTCTGGAGCCTTCCTGCCTTGGAACTTACTGATTGGATCGGGCATTGCTTGCTTTCTATTTTAGGGTCATAAAATCCACTTGTCTGTACTCTTATTTATGTATGTATAAGTAAATAAATACAAAGAAATAAAATTTCAACTGCCCATTTTCAGTAATACTTGGTTCTTTGAATGGACCTTGAGAGGATTTGGGGGAAAGTTCTGGTCTCAGAACACAGTTATCTTTATATCCCTTACCACAGTCCTTTTACCTGACTGGAAGATTGGTTTCTTCAATTAGGCATAGAGTGGACAGCAAGTACGCTGGACAGCGAGTGGATAAGAGAACACTGAGGCCAAATAGATCAGCGACGTCTACCCTGGCAGAGGAAAGATGGCAGTGGCACAGGCCCTGGGCCTCACAGACCAGACAGACTATATAGTTCCACATCTACCGCTGGCCATGTGACATGACCTTGGACCAATCTCTTAATCCCTCTCTGCCTCTCTTCTCCCTTCTTTGTTTTGGGAATTAAATGAGAAAACATGCGGATGAGAGTGTAAATTATAAATAAGTAGATGTTATTATTAATTTTCCTACTTTAACTAATAGAATTAATAAGTATTAAGAGGTAATATAGAATGGTCTAATAAGTAGAACTAGAAATAGAGAAGTAATGAGACTCATATTCACATCAATTCTGGAAAAGAGATGTTTATTCCAGCATTTTATGAGCATATTATGTCATGGCTTCCTCTTATTATTTAACCTGTGGAAGTGACCTAGACAGCTTTCTGCTCTCCAAATATCAACCTCACCACCAATCACCTTACCATTAAATTTACTGTTTTGCGTTTTCCAGGTGTTTGGTTTCTTCCTATTGCCCAATTAAAATGCAAATATGTGGTAGGATGGAAGTTAGCAATTTATTTAGCAATAACCACTTTAACATGGTGAAACTGGGTTAAGACACAGTTTTCCTGGGAAGAAGTAGGATACCAGGAAGAAAGAAAGGCAGCTCTGAAATTAATTTCACTTTTTTTGGAGATATGTCTCAACTCATTCTAATATTCAGTGATATTGGGAGAAAACTGAAATAAGTTTAAAAATGTTACTAGTACCTTCCAAATAAAGTGGCATTAATAATGATGATGGCCTCAGCCTAAGAGATAAAGTAGAATTTGTAAGACAATAAATTAGTGGTCTTACTTGAAGATATTTCAATCTAAAATATCAGCTGTTGCCACCCAAGGATACCTGCCCTATTCTTCAGATAGACTCAAGCAAGCATATGCACTTTAAGAATATATTTCTCAAAATATCATTTATTTGTATATTTGTAATATATATACATTTACTGTGAATTGAAACTCTTTTACCCCTGTTTTCAATACATCACACAATGCCTAGTACTTTTCCTAGGAACTGTTTAATTTAACAGCTACAATGTCTGGAAGATAAGTATATCAAACTCCATTCTCCCAGTGCATCTAGAACTTGGTCTACCCAACAAAAGCTGAAGATATTTTTTCAGCTGAATATCAAACATTGTAAAGATATAGTCACCACATGATTTAAAAATAATACTTCCATTAGATGATGCTTTAATCAAATTGTATTTTGTTGAAGCATTTAACTAAATGTTATGTACTTGTACCTCTTAGAAAAGCAACTGAATTGACCAAGGAATTATCCATGCTTAGACTAGTGTGTTGGGAAGGCTACACTCAAATATCACTTTAATAGCAGAAACGATCAGATTCCTATTCCGCAGGGCTAGTTTCAATGAAGAATTTTCAGAATGATGAAACCAGATTTAGCTGGTAGCAATTATTGGTACATTTCAGATGAGCTCAGCATGAAGAATAAGACTGAAGAAAGATTAAATCTCAAATACTAAGGGACAGAAAAAAAAAAATGAAAAGAGGAACCGAAAGGGCTTGAAATGCAGGAAAGGACCAGTTATCTGCAGGAAGCTAACATTCTTATGTGAGATGCATGTGACCCAGTCTGGGTTAGAATGTTATCTCTATGTGATCTGCAGAATTTCTCTCTTGACTGTGGCAACCTCAGAAGAGTGAAATAAAGTCTTAAAGAGAAAAATCAATAAAGAAAAAAAAAGATAAAAGCAATATGGCTGGAGAGCATTTCAAAAACCATATAAACGTCTCTTAAATGACCATGGAAGAATAACCAGTGTTTATAAGGGTTTAACAGGAATACCAATAAGAATAGATGTGTTGGTGTCCTTAAAGGAGCAAAGAGACTTCTGGGTGGCTGATGTCATTTGACTGGACTTTATTTCAGTCTGGTGTGTGGTATACAAAAGCATAAATTGCATAAAAGAGGGACTATGGGAACAAGAAATTCATTTGAGGAATATTATGAGAAAGTTGGGATTAGAGTAACACAATGGAGACTGGGGGGGAAATGAAATAGGCCATTAAGTCAAAGCATGATTAGATGAATATGGAATCAGATACTCTTCCCTCGAATGGCTCTCAGACCTGACAGGGAGGGTGATATTTATATCTTCTTTGAAAATTTTGAAATCTAACTCCGTAAACTCTAGATTATAATTTACATTCCTTCCCTTGACTAGTGGGAATACACTCGACCCATTTCCCCAAATGTTCCTGTCACTGCATTCTATCAACTCTTTCCCTCTTTCTTCCTTCACCTTCTCATCTAAATTAGAAGAAAAGTTGACCTGGGGAAGGTTTGTAATGCATTCCACTTCTTTCAATTGAATAAATATTATTTTCAAAATATTTAAATGTATATTAGAAAAAAGAGATAAGTTATTTGAATAAAATGTGTATTTTGATGACAGCTCAATGTGAAACTTTATAGAATCCTGTAAACCCTGGGCTCAGATAGATTAAATAACTTCTGAAAAGTCTAAAACTAGTAAATTAAAAGGCTAGAATTTACTCTTGACTCTGTCTGATACCAAAGGAGGTGGTTTTTGCTCCATTGAGACAATCTTGGATTGGTTAATGAATGAATTCCTGGAGCTAAATATACCTAATTAGGAGTGATGGGCTAATATAGATTTTATAGGTTACAATCTTTTCTTTTCTCCTTCTATATGTAACTGGATCCTCCAGAACCCAGAGGCCACAGGGCAAGCTGATTTTGTTGGGGCTGAGGTGTACCCACTTTATGCCTGTGGGAGTCCCCCTATGCTGACCCCAGTAAGCCCAGCTCTGGCCATGTCTCCCTGGAGTCCCACAGGCCCATGAGAGTATACTGACTGAGGGCAGGCTGGTTTAGGCAGGGGTTTGTCTTTTCCCTTTTATACCTGGCTCCAGGATCCTAACTGGACCAATCAGGTTCAAGCTAAATGGAACAATTAGGTTTGACCTAAATGGACCAATGGAATTCAAACTGTCACTCGATTTTGATTTAATAATATGGATTGAAATGGAAAATGAGCTGATTGGTGCTAAACAATCCAATCAGATGCTTAGGATTGAAAATGGTTCATTCAGGTTTGTAGAGTAGGGTACCCTGAAAAATATATAAGGCAGAGGAAGAGCCAGCTTGAGTCAGTCAGCAGCTGGCCTCTGAATAGAGGAGAAACATTCATTGGACCACCTTCAAAGATGGATTCAGCAGAAGAGAGAGAAGCATTTGGAAGATGGGATTCACCAGACCTCTATAGACTTCTAAACCTTTGCAGAGTCCAAGCTGCTGCACCTGCCTCTGACATTGAATGCAAGGAACACTGTGGGCCTTGGCTTGGTGTCTCTACAAGCTGTCCATGGTTGGTGTATGCCAACAACTCACAAAGAGCTGACCACAGCCTCTGGTTCTCCAGCTCCACCTCCTGGTGCTGTTGAGTCCATTGCTGTCCAGTCCGGCATTTGCCGCAGCCTTTAGACTTAGCTGTGGACTGCTGTAATGTCACCTCATCTTCCATGAGTTGTCTTTGTTTGGGACTTTTGGGCACTACAGATACTATTTGGGTAAAACAGCCAGCCACTTATAGCTTTAGAAACTTTCCTTTTCCCCAATCTTCTGTTTGTTAAATAAACCTTCTTGTTGGACCCTGAGCCTAACTGGCATCTTGCAATTGAGTGCATGTGTGTGAACTCATTGACAGTGACCTGTCTCCAGCCTTGGCATGGTCCTTTGAGCTTGTCCTCTGTTTCACCATATAGTTGGGTTTTTTCCCTCCTGTATAGTTGATCCCTCCCCATTCTGCCTTATACATATATACTAACTAACCTGCAGACTACCAAAGAAGAGATTTTAAATAGTCCTAATCTAAACATTTTTTGATGCTGCAAGAGATCATTCTTGCAGCCAGTCTAGCTTTACCTTGTGCCTGGTGATGGCCTCTTTCTTTACCTTGCATGAAATCTCACTGTTAACAAATGGTTTGTTCCCATTTTTTTTTTCCTGTAGGAGAGTGCATTGCTTGGGGGCAGTTCTACCTGCAGGAATAATAATCTATACTCTTCATTGACCACAAAGGGCTAAAAAGCCTTTCACACATGTCAATCTATTTTTTTCCTACTACTTACAAGGTTGATATTCCTCTTCATTTTACAGAATAGGAAATGGTTCTCAATAGAGCTAAGGAACTTATCCAAAGTCATGTAGTTAAAAAGAATGGAATGAAAATTTAAATCTAGCTTTCTATATCCCCTTTTCTTTATTTTTGTGCCACTTCCCCAAAATTCTTCATCTGAGCCATACTTGTGGTAACAGATTTCCAAATATAACTTCCAGGACCCCTTGGCTTTTATGGTCTTCTTCTTAGTCTTGGCAGACCACAAGATTCAACTTTCAAGGACTATGGTCTTTCATGTGCTGTAGAGCACTTAGGATCTTAAGGGTATGCTATGGCCTGGGTTGCCCCTCAAGACTCAGCCTCTGTATCCACCCACTCCAAAGGATGTGTCTAAATCTATTCCTGGTCTCTCTCAGTTGATTTCCCATGTGAAAAATACAGACATTTTACTCATACTTCGAGATTTTTTTTTCTATCTTCAGAACTCCATAGAAGTTCTCTTCTTGAGTTATTTCAATGAACTTCCAAGTCAGGCTTTATACCGTGTTTCTGATACTAAGATATGAACCCAGGCTAAACCTTCATTTCCTCATCTGAAAAATGGCAATAACAAATCTCTTGGAACTATAATTAGGAGTGAGTTAATTGATGCAAATCCCTTTTCGGAGTGCTTGATATGAAAGTGCTTATTAAATGGTAGCTCCCATTATTATCAGCATCTTCATTATTGTAATTGTTGCTTCAAGGCGAACACCATCTTAGGGGTGAATTGAGGAGAAATTTTATTGATGTGAACTGGAGGCAGGAACAGCACCTCCCATTATTAGAGACTCAGTAACTAATTTACTGATTACTTATGTAAACTAAAGGATGATAACTTTCTTCCCTCTATTCTTATTACTTAGTGAGAATTGTCAATGGTATTTCTATTTGAAGGGAAAATACTGGAGAAAGATTTTACAAAGGTCCCCAAATTTGTGAAGTCTGAATGGGGAATCAGCAATTTTATATTAAAAAGTTCTGTTATCTATCCCAGTGATAACTGCTTGTTGGGGTCTTGGTTGGATCGCAGATTCCTTCTAATTTGACATTATGTCATTTCATGGCAACTATAAAAAAAGAAAATATGGGAAGCAAAAGTGACATACTCAATTCTAGGATAAACATTTGTATCAGCTTTCTAGAACAGCTATAACAAATTACCACAACTGAGAGACTTAATGGAAACTTTTTTTTTGTTTTTTTTTAAATTTTAAATTTTTTTATTAAAATATTTTAAAATTTACATATACTTGCCATTAATTATAATCCCCATGTATTTCCCATCACCATCTCACCAGTGCACCATCACCTCAGTCCCTCGTGTTCCCA
>JAGFMF010011690.1:3593714-3610179 GCA_019455555.1 Galemys pyrenaicus | reverse complement strand
TCACTATCTGTGCTTTAGGTGTTGTACCTCCAAAGATGTCATTGATGTGTATGTCATGTAGGGTTTTGCCTACTTTTTCTTCTAGTAATTTTATGGTAATCTTATGTCTAAATCCTTAATCCATTTTGAGTTGATTTTTGTGCATGGTGAAAGGCAGTATTCTAGTTTCATTCTTTTGTATGTAGCAGTCCAGTTTGCCTGGAAACTTATTTTGGATGTTAGAATCCAAGGGTTTGATTTTCCCTGAGACCTCTCCCTGGCTTACAGGTTGCTGTTTTCTAGCTGTATCTATATGGTCTTTTCTCTCTGTATTTACTGGTAAAACTGTGTATCCAAGTTTACTCTAAATATAAGGACACCAATCTCCAACTACCATCATATTCTGACTTACTGGGGGACTGGAACTTCCACACATGAATTGTTGGGGAAGGGGTACATACTTCAGGTCATAACAAGATTAAAAACCTTAAAACATGCACATAGGAATTTACTTCTAGGAATCTATTCTAGAAGAGAGGAGCTTCCAAGAGTTTTTCACAGAAGGTATACTCCCTATGCCAAAAGTCTGTTCACACCTTTGATAAGCATGAAGAAATAGGGGCTCCCGACTTATTTTGTCTGCTCCCCGAGGTCTGTAGAAAGAGAGCCAGAAGCAGAAACTGAAGAAACTGTTTACATGGAGGCACTCATGGGTAAGGGACAAGGTGTGATTTGAATCTCTCTAATATAAAATAACACAAGCAATCTTTCTCTGATTATCAAACAGAAGATAGACCACGTAAGGCTTATTGGGTGGCTTCTAGAAGATATAATTGTGCCAGAGAATTTTCACAAGAAGAGCTATAACCCTGACAGGAATTAAATTATTGGTGAGCTCAGGAGGCTTCTACCCCTTGGTCACCTATGAATGTTCCAAATTGAGATGCTACGTGAATGGGGGTGGAGACAAAAGTTGGTGGAAAGTACACTACTTCTGTTAGGTGTACCCTGTCTGTACGCACAAGCTGAGGAGAACTGAGGAAATTCAGTTCTTGCTTACTCTAAAATGAAATGGACAAAACAAATGTTCAATAATTAGAAATATTAAATATTGGTTAAGAAATAATAAAGTTAAGAAAATCTGGTTAAGAAAGTAATTCTGAAATCAAACAACTGTAATATTTTTCAGTTATTAAAAATCATGTGAAAAATATATCATAGGCTAATAAATAAAAACAAACTAGTATAATGTATACAGAATACTAGTTTGGTTAATGAAAATTATCAGTTATTAAAAATTCTGAGTGTGTGCAAACCAGCTTGTGGTTATATTCAGAGGAAAAGATTCATACCTTTTTTTTTCTGGTGATTTTCTGTGCTTTTTCAAGTTTGCTGTATTGTGTGTATAGATACAATGTGAGTTTTAAGCAAGTTTAATAAAAGAAAACCCAGCTCTGCTAAAATGGTATCCAGGCTGATACCTATCATTAATCTGTCTATGTGATTTGAGAGGGACTATTTTCTTTATGTCTCTCCTGGTTTTATTTTTTCATTAAACTATCATTTTGAATAGCATAACAAAGATATCAGGTGGTGATTTAAAATACATTTACCTGGAAAAAGAGGAATCCAGTAATCCTATGCCAATGTCATTGTTAAAACATTTTTTAAACAATGGCTGTGTCTCTGAGACCCAAAAGTCTTGGAACAACTGCAATAAATATTTTATAATTTACCATAAAGCTCTCACTCATACATTTTAAACATATGTGCTGAGAAAGAGTCTTTTCTGATTTTTCGTATGCTGGCCTGTTATGTGCATTTCAGTGTGACTGCATTGCTGATCGTGCTCCATCTGGACCAAAGAACCACCCAGAGGATGTGGATCACATGCTCACCTACCTCTCCAACCTTAGTGCTAAATAACCAAAGTAATGACTTCAGAACCTGACATCCTGCTACTTGCAACAATGTGGGTCAACCAAAAGGGTGTTATGCTGAATGAACTTAAGTCAGTTGGAGAAAAGACAAAACCATATATTTTGATTCATAGATGGAAGATAAAGACACAAACAAAACAAGAATAAACTTTTATTTGTTTTTGTTAACTTTTATTAATTTATCAGCCATTTAATAATTATATAACTCTAGGGGTGCATTTTCACACCTCCATTTATGCACATACCTCACTAACTCTCTGCCACAACTCCAGGACCAATGTCCTACCTCCTTCCTTCCCCTGTCTCCTCTTGCCTCCCACCTATTCCCTCAGGTGACCATGTTTTCACAAGTCTAAGAATTATTTTCCTAAGTTTTCCAGTTGGACAAAATTTGGACTAAAAGAACAAGATAATAGTTACCCAAAAGGAAAGGGGGGAAGAAGGTGGGTAAATCAGATAAAACGAGCCAATTGTTCAATGATGAACAGAAACTAGACTTAGAGCGGTGAACATAATGGAGTACATACAGATGTTAATCTATATATACTGCTGTATACTTGAAACCTATGTACTGTTACAAATCAATGTTGCATGAATAAAAACAAATTTAAAACAAAGAAATACATGTAAGTGTAAATTACTTTCACATACTCATGTAGATTTTACACATATACATATACATATTTCTTTTTCTTCATTTTAACCACACATTTTGTATATAGTGTCCAGTGTTCTACAGAACATTTTTTTAGCATGTAAAGCAGACCAGAGTCACCTTTCATACATCTATAATATTTTATTCATGAAAGATCCTATCTCTTTATGAGATAGGATCTTTTTGTCTTCATCTGAAATTGTGAAAATTCTCTTTTAAACTTGTTTTCTTCCATGTGTACATTGTTTTCCTGAACTGGTGTTTAGTTACAAAAAGGACTAATAATAACCAAAAAAGTGAGATGATATATGAATGATTAATTCAAAATGATTCCTTTGGGGAAAAGTAATATTTGTTTAGAATATATTATGAAAGATAAATCGTAACTAGGATTAATCAAGATGTTGGTCAGAGTGTCTATAATTGTATTAGATGCCTCAGAAGAATTTTAATTTAAAATCTATAGTAATTGATATTTTGCATAGATATCACATAGCTATGTGTATTTCAAGATACTTACCTTGAATACTTAACATGTCATTTCATTTAGTGCATTGTGTACCTTAACCAAAAAAACACCAAATAACCCTATAAAAGTAACACATTCCGCTGACAAGCAAATTCACAAAATGGGAGTGTGCAGGATTGTGGTATATCTGAAACGTATCTGCACAGGGGTAGAGAAAGGCCGGAAAGCAGCATTAATTTACCCAAGTATGGAGTGAGGTTTACCTTCTAGAGAATCATCCAAGAGTACCTTTGTTTTTGATTTTTAATGAGGAAGGGAGAAATGTCGATTCCAAGGGGGCTTATCTTGAGTCTCATAAAAATAGGATGGTTTTATTATGATATTTCTAGCAAAAAATTCATTAGTAGTATTGTGTACATCCATCAAGAGGCAGACAATGTCTGGTTATTTCTTTTTGATATGTTAACAGCCATTAATGATCTTTGCCTAGATCCATTAATTCATTAAGACACACTTTACTTCTTCATTCACTACTTCAGATACTTCTTTTAAAAAGTGTTCTTTATCAACAATTTATCTTGAGGTATAGTTAATTTAATAAAGGCTGAACAGATGCTTAATTCTTTTCCTGTAGTAATCAGTTTTCAAAATGAGTAAAATCTCTAACATTCCTAACAGTAGCCAACATATTTTAAAATATGTACTTATTTACTAGTGAAGTTAAACATACCTGCTATGTTTCAACCCATTTTAGATATTATTGTTAGTGCTGCTCAGATTATTCTCTTTAGCCAGGGAGGCCTTTTTGTGTTAGCCAGGGTCCAGCTGATAAAAAACAAACAAACAAACAAACAAACAACCCCTCCCCCCAAAAAACCTAGTAGCCCTCATAATATTTTTCTTACTTTCTGATATGACAGGATGCTGTATATTGACTGCCTCATGCTTAGAATCAGTCATTTTTCCCCCAAAGATTCCTGGTTTCTTTTAATGGGGAGTATTGTCTAAATTTCACAATTTTTGATAATGAGGGGACTTTGTTTCTGGATTGGTAATTGCTCCTATGCTTTTTCAGTGGAAGAGCTAAGAAATATTTTTAAGGCAAAGTATATCATAATTTTATATGGACACATTCAACTATGGAGCGATAGCATTTCAATATTTAAACCCTCCTTGCATCCACATTCCTTTGTTCTACACTAAAATTCCTGATTCTGACTGGTACTAAAATAGTTATTTTTTATATCTTACAATATCTTAATAGTTATTTTTATATCTTACAATAATTTATATAAATAAATATAACCAAAATAATAACATTAGGCCTACTACCAATAATTTCATTACTGAAAGCAGTTTGAGTTATATTTGCTGTTTTTGGTTCTTGGACTATATCCCTCTAAGGATGAATATTCAAAATGCTGCATTTTAAAGTGACACAGGATATTTCCCTTTGGGTGGTTATGCTGCCAAAGTAGGTAGAGACTTAGTATTTCACACACACACACACACACTCACACACACAATTATATTACAACCCATTGTGTAGTAGTGAGTGGAGATATTCCACATTCCTTTTTACAGTAGCATTGTATTCATGTGCATGGCACAAAATTAATACAGCTCTTTCCTATTGATCTGAGTTGTTTATAGAAGTTTGCGCTAACAAATAGTGTTTTATTTTTATTTTTTAAAGATTTATTTATTTATGCATACAAGCACTGGGGTACAGGCCAGAGGTGTAGGGGGGTGAGAGGATTCACCACAGAGAGCAGGGAGCAGAACAGGCAGATCAACAGAAGTACACTGCTGAGGGGAGCAGCGGGCACAGCAGGAGAGGTCTGCCACACCATGTGGGTCCCGCCCTGGCCAGCAGCAGGGATCGAACTCGTGCTGCAGTGGCTGCGATTTGCTTCATAGTGCGTTGCTTAACCCACTGCGCCACCAGGGGAGGCCCACAAATAGTGTTTTAATGCATGATTTTGTGTAACTGGCACATTTGAATATTTTTTAGTATTTTGCCAATGTATATTTGTTATAGATTTTTGTAAGTGGGATTTTTGTATGAAAAAGTAGTATATTAGAATATTATCATCAAAATTCTTTCCAAAGGATTTGTACTATTTTTAATTTCCATAAGTAAAATATGAAAGTGACTTACCACACCTCCACCAAAGATTATGTTGTCAAACATCTCAGAATAGATTTAATTGACATTTTTCTTATTATGAAAGAAGTTGAATATTTTTTCATATGACTAAAGGTCATTTGTATTTCTCTTTGAATACAGTGTCTGCCCTTATCTCTAGTCCATTTTTATATAGGATTTTGTGTCTCTCAATTTTTAAAAGGATTTAATATATTGGGCTATTAATTCTGTGTGTTAGAAATTATAACTACTTAATCCAGTTTGCCATTTGACTTTTTATTTTGCTAGTGGTGTTTGTTTTTGCTACTCAATAAAGAAAAACTTGTGTATTATTACATGCATCACATTTCCTCCTTTTTCTTCTGGATTTTAAAACATAGTTTGGGAAGGACCCTCTTCTCAAGTTAAAGAGAAATTCTGTGTTTTTCCAGTCCTTATATCTAGGACTTACATGGTTTCCTTAGACTTTAACGCTGCTGTATTTGTATTTATTTTAGAGTGTAGGATGAAGAATGGAGTAATATTTGTCTGTTTTCATATGGCTTTCTGGTTATCCCGATGACCTTTATGAGCAACTGCATCTTTTCCACATTGGTTTGAGATGTTACTATTTTAATACACTGTTTTTCCAAATGCATTGGATCTATTTCTCAATTTTTTTTTTCTGTTTTTTGGGCCAATCCATTTATTCTTAACAGACCAGTTTACTAATAGAAGTTATAACTTATTTTAATATCCAGTAAGGCTACACTGCTGCCCACACTGTTCTCCCTGAACCACAGTTGCTCTTCTTTTTCTGGAGTATTGGTTATTTTTTCCCCATATGAAATTTATAATTATTTTATCTATTTCCAGAAAAAAGGTTTGATGGTATTATTTGCAAATCAATATTATATTGCATATGAATGTTGAACTGAGAATTAAAGCCTTTCAAATACTGAGTTTTATAATCCAAAATCATATACATTTTTCCATTTTTTGAAGTATACATATGTACTGATGTGTGTGTGTGTGTGTGTGTGTATGGTCTTTCAGGGTCTTAGGTAGTTTTCCTCCTTTCAATCTTGGACACTTCTAATCATGTATAATTCTGAGTATTTTTTATTTTTTGCATAGATGGAGGCTGTTGATTTTGCATAATTATTTTCTGAACTTCTAATTTACTAAATTCTGTTGTTACTCCAACAAAGCTTTTTCATTTGTCCTGTATTTTCCAACATAGGCATTTTGTGTTGTCTTGTAGTTGACATACCATTCCTTTTAAACTTTATTTCCTTTATGGTAACTATATTCTTTAGGTTTTATGTCTCTATTAGGGTGTATTATTTTTGTGTAGAAAATAGTGCATTTTTTGGTCTAGGTTTTCAAATTTATTTGTATTGTCATGTTATGTAGTATTATAGTTTTTTGTTTCATTTTGATAACTCAATTTTCATTTTAATTTTATTTGTAATGTTTAATTTTTTTCTTAAATTGTCTCACTGAAGTATAATATATAAAAAGAGAATAAATCATAAACATATATGAAATTAATTTTCACAAAGAGAACATTATAATATAGCCCCTACCATTACAAAAAACTGGGAACAACCTAAGTGCTTATTGACTGATTATTGGATAAAGATGATATGATATGATACACCCACACACACCCATACAGTGGGAAACTATTCAGCTATAAAAACTTTATATCCTGTCATTTTGCAACAACGTAGATGGAATTAGAGGGTATTATGCTTTTTGAAATAAGTGGTTCATGATGCTCCACACTCCTAATAAACTCAGTATTATCAGTCTTCTGACATTAACGATTGTGGATGGATTTGTATTTTCCTAAAGAAAATTATCTACTTGGATATGCTCATTTATGCCATTTCTTAAAATAATTTTTCTATGTTGCTATTGGGCTGTACATCTTTTTAATTTAGATTTAAGTATTGCAAACATGGAATTCTATTCTGCATCTTGTCTTTTAAGTATCTAAATGAGTCTTTATATGAGAAGAATTTCTTAATTTTTATGTAGTCCAACTTACTTTTCCCTTTTTATTTAGTGTTTTTTTTTTTCCTTTTTGAGAACTTGTTTCCATGACAAGATCATGAAAGTATTCTACTACATGATATCCAAAAACTTAACTGTTTTACCATTCACATTTAAATCTATAGTTGATCTAAAATTAAATTTTTATATGGCACAATGTAGGAATTAAGATTATTTTATTTCCTGCATGGATAGCCAATATACCTACAAGAATTTGTTGACAATTCTCTTGCACTTGTGACTCTGTAACGTGACCTTGACAAAAACCAGATGTCAATGTTAGTCTTTTCGCATTCCTTCTTCTGTTTTAGTGATTCATCTGTTTAAACATGAACTGGTACCTTGATATATTAACTAATGTGCATCCTGTGGTGTAGGTCCTCCAAATTTTTTCTTCCTTTTCAAATCTACTTCTCTCTTCTTGGTTGTTTGTATTTTTAAAAATAAGTTGTTAATTTCTCCCCTCAACAAACTTGTTGTGATTTTTATTGTAGTCTGTCACTTGATTTACAGAGAAATGACATGTTTATAACATTAAATCTCTTAATTTATGAACAAAGTATATATTTTTATTTATTTAGGAATTTTATAATTTCAATAATATTTTAAAATTTTATGTTTTGAGGTTTTATGCCTATTTTATTACGTTTATTTTAATATATTTAAAACTAATATTTTTAAGTTTTAATTTTTAATAGTTTCTATATATTAAAAATATAATTTGATTTTTGTAAATTGATTGGATATTAAGAACTTGCTAAATTAACTTTTTAAGTGTAGTAATTTACCTCTAAATTATTTTACTTCTCCATGCATAGTCATGCCATTTGCAATTAATGTGGACACCTCCACTACCACATTGAATTAAAGTGGTGATAATAGGTTTTTTTTTTTTTTTTTTTTGCCTCACTTATGATCTTAATGGAAAGTGTTAGTACTTTAACATTAGGTATTAGGTGCAGTAGAATTTTTTGATACTTTTTTTAAAAATCAGATTAGGGAAGCTTGGTACTATTCTTACTTTGCTGGCATTCTTTTTCAATGAATAAATGATGTCTATTATCAAATTCCTTTCCTGATAATGTAAATTTATTCTAATTTTTAATGTGGTGAATTGCATTAATTGATTTATTTGAATTGAGGTATAATTTGCATACATTAAAATGCACAAATCTTAAGTGTATTACTTGGTGAATTTTTGCATATACCCATATGTGGGTACATATATACCCACATAACCACAATTTAGATTAAGATTTAGAGTATCTTCATCCACCACAAATTTCGTTTATGTCCATTCTCAACATTCAGAGGTAACCTCTATTCTAATTTTTTATCATCATGAATTAATTTTGCCTGTTAACTTCAAATAATGAAACAATATGGTGTGTGATTTTGGTGTCTGGCTTTTTCCACTCAACACAGTTGAACCCAATACAATAGAGTTGTTTCCCATGCAGTATAATGGACTATTGAACAGCACAGGTGTTAGGGGGACCACCCTCCTCATCTCCACTCTGTATGGGCTAAAGTAGGCTTACAACTATTGATTCTCTCAAAATTTAATGACTAATAGCCTGCTGTTGCCCAAAAGCCTTACTGGTAATGTAGTAACACCTATAACATTTTTGTGTTATATATATTATAATAGGTTGTATTCATACAATTAAATTAGGGTGAAAATGTTACTAGTAAGAAATCATAAACAATAAAATACATTACAGTAATGTACTGCATCTAGCAATACATTACCTATTTAGTTATCTTTTATAGGTATGCATTATCTATCTATGAGAAAATCCATGTATAAGTGGACCCTCACAGTTCAAACTCCTGTTGTTCAAAGGTTACTTGTATTATGTTTTGGACTTTAGTTATTTAACAATATATGTTTTAATTTCTAAGCAGAAATTTCTTTTCAGCTTTTGATTTTCCTATTAATTATAGTTGCATTGCATCTTAGAGAATGTTATTTGCATTTCTTTTTTAGAATGCATTAAGGATTTTTGTCATGAGTCATGTCTAGGAGTGAATATAATTTTTTAAAAAGGACTGAAATACTGATTTATTTGAGTAGTTCGATCTTCTTCAAAGGAGGCTCAGATTTTTGGAAAAACTTTTTATTTTATTTTTTAAATTAAAAAAAAATTTATTTATGCCCACAATAGCTGGGTACAGGCCAGAACCAGAGGGGATGAGGGGATTCACCAGAGACAGAGTGGGAAGCAGAACAGGCAGATTGACTGAAATACACTGCTGAGGGGAGCAGTGGGCAAGGCAGGAGAGGTCTGCTGTGCCATGTGGGTCCCCTCCCTGGCCTGGACCTAACTTGCACTGCAGTGGCTGTGGAAGCCCCACAGTGCAGCGCTCAACCCCTGGGCCACCTGGGAGGCCCTGGGAAATCTCTAATTGTAACAGTATCCCTTTGAGGTAGCTGGAAGGTCAATGCTTGATGCCTTTTTCAGTTTTGTAATGTATTCTTTTGCTATATTGGAAATGTTATTTAAATGTTTTGATTTTAGAATTTAACTAAAGCTTTTGCTGCCTGAGATTCTGTCATATACTAGAGAGACAAGAGTTTTCAAAGTTCAGTTCTATCTTTCACAAATTCTACTGTTTAGTTGCTCAGAACTACTTATATCAATTTTCTTATCCAAAAAGTAGAAATAATAACATCCTTTGATAGTGTTTTTATGATGCCTGTGTGAAACAACTTATGTAAAACATTTGATAAGTGAAATGGGTAGGAACTTATGGACAGCAGTTTTGGTTTTGATTGTTATTAATTCAGTAAACTTAATCTGCATGCTGTTTTTGCCAACACAGGAGAAAATAACATCTCCAGTTCTAGAGTGACTAAGTAAACAATGAACTTGGGTTGAGAGGTACAAACATTCATTATCAAGCCTATTTCGCAGAATGACATATTCTTCATTCATATCCATATTCTCTAGAGAAAGCATCATAGTAAAGTATGGCAGTCCCTTAAACATTTGCATGAATTATAATACAGATAGCCTTTCCATATTAACGAGAGTTAAAGGCCAGTTTGATTACTAGAAAAGCTAGAGTCTACTAGGCTTACGGAAGGACGATCCTTATAAGAGAATAGAAAAGAAGGGAAGAAAATGGAAATGGCAAACAAAAATGAGAAACTTTACTTTCTTCATTTTGCCCATAAATGATCCCTGCTGAGAATCACCAGTTGAAGATAGTGATCTATTTTCATTCCAAAAAGCACTGTCAGACACTCTCAGACACTGAAATCTGCTCTGCATTCTTTTCCACAGCAGTCCAAAATTATACCTTTCCTTCACCTCTATGGGACTTTTAGTTTGTCCTTCTGGCTTGCAGCCAAATCCTTGCACTCAGACAGTCTCATTCATGACTATCTTCCAGTTTGAGAAGAATGAATATTTGGAAGAAGGAGGGGCAAGTACAGTGGGAGGAAAGGATGGGTGGATGTGGCACTGGGAAACTCCTACCTGTGACATTCCAGGGCTTCTCAAGGTTACAGGGATCAAGCTGCTTGTAATCAGTTGTGGAACGAAGGCTTTCCTCTCTCCTGTTATGATTGCAGTTGGGGAATAACTGGTTGCGATAATAACAGTGTGTTTCAGGGCTGATTGATGCGGTGACAGCACCAGGCTTGCAGAAACCCACTGCCAAGGCTTAGGACTTCACTGGGACTGTTGACAACCTCTTTTTCTACTTGACTCATATTGCGATCACCTGAGAAGTATGTTGTCCAAAATTTCAAAGAGAGTCAAGCAGAATTAATGGACCAGACTCAGTACTGAGTAGGTATTATTCTTTGACAGTTAAAAAAATGTCAGATGAAAAAATAGAAGGTCAACCAAAGGGGGTGTGAGGTATGGATGTTGAGAAACATACTTATCATGTTCAACTGCTAACAGGTTCAGCTGGTTTTGTATGGCTATTTATCTAGCCGCTTACCACCTCATAACAAAGTCATCACTAGGCAAATCTGTATGTAGCTGACTCACCCACAGGTCAGTGCTTGGCCATGATATATCTATCTTGCTTAGATTTAAAACTTTCTCCAAAAATTACAACTTTCTCATCAAGCTGAATGCAAAACAAAGTGCTTATGGATACATAGGCTTATGCTTGTGTTCAAACATTTTTCATATCACTTTTAATTGTATTGATTTTATTGTGGTAATGTTGGCTTTTCTTTTATTCTTTTTTTTTTATTGAGGTATTATTGTTTTTCAGTCCTGTAAATCGTTTTGAAGTAGAGGTTCACACCCCTGAAGATGAATGTTACCACGCCACCGACTCATCAATAATCCTCCTACCATATCACTCCATTGGGCCCCCGTTTCCTCTTCCTTTCCACCAACCACCTTCTCTTCCTGTTATCCTCAGTTCTTCATCATCTCTCTAGTGTTTCTTTTGACTTAATTTAATATGTTCCTCTGTTTTGTGTTGTTTTGGTTTTTATTCCTTATATAAGCAAAATAATCTGGCATTCTCTTTCTGGCTTACTTAACATAATCCCCTTTGGTTCTATTCATGCTAGTGCAAATAGCAAAACTGTGTCTTTTTATTATAGCTGAGTAGTATATCTTTGTGTCCATATACCACATCTTTATCCATATTTTTTAGGGCATTTAGGTTAGTTTCATATCTTGGCTATTGTAAATAGTGCTGCAATAAACATAGGAATGCAAGTTTCCTTTCAGATTAGTGTCTCGTGTTTTTGTGTCCTCATTCCTAGGAGTGAAATTGCTAGATCATGTGACAGACCCATTTTTAGTGTTTTGAGGCACCTCCACAAATCTTTCCATAATGACAGGACCAGTTTACATTCATACCAGCAGTGTAAGAGCGTTCAGTTTTTACTATCAATATTCTTTATTTCCTTGAATAGTTCACTACTATGTATTTTGGTGTAGGTCTCGTTGCATTTAGATATGCAGGTGATCTTTTTGCTTCATGGACTTGTATATTTAATTTCTTTCCCCCATTTAACCTTCCTTTATTTTTTTGAATAAGTTCTCTGTTTCCCTTCCTGGATACACTTTATCCTTATATTGCCTTTTCTAATAGAGTCAGGCAATTCTAAAGGTGCTCCTAATTTTTTCATCTTATTTCTTTCTTCATCCTAGGTCCCTTGTCTGTTACTACCTTTGAGGCCACTAATTTGATCCTCCATTTGATTTATTCTGTTTATTCATAGTTTTCTCTATTTCTCTAGAGTTCTGGGTTTCATTTACTAAGCTCTTTACATCCTGAATTATAGTTATGTAGAAGTAATATGTGTTGACCCTTCAAAATTGTGGCATTAGAATGACTTCAACACCTTATAGCTTTTAATTTTTATTTCCAGCTGAACACTGATGTTATCAGTGCAGGAATCAACATAAAGGGTTGAAAAATGGATCTGAGAGTGAATGCCACCTAATATGAGAACAGCTATATCTGGACTCTATCGAAGATCTAGAAATGCAGCTTTTGAATCAATCTCAGGTTGATCAGCCCTAGAGGGAGGAACTCACACTAATTTAAGGGTTCACAAAAGTAATGTAAATTAAAATGCCTACTGTATGAATTCAGGTTGGAATAAAATTTTCTATCAAAGTATATGAGGAGACATGTCATAATCAAAGGACAGGTTTTTTTTTTTATTCATCTAGAAATTAACCTCCAAAATTAGAAATAGTTAAAACTTAGATGATATTGTCCATTTGCTTAAGCAGGTATATTTGGGAATTAGAGGATTACTTGACCATAGAATTGAACAAGGGATCTTATGCTAATGGCACGTCTAAAATAATAGAGGGAATAAAGCTTGATGTATCTAGTCAAACAAGCAGTTATCTTGGAATTGCTTTGACCACTTGCATTTATATCTAAACAAGGGACCAAAATTATTCCCAAACCTTACAGATCAGACTTGTTCTTCCAATAATTGAACTTGATAGATATCATTAATGTTTGTCTCTAGGGTGTTTTGTCCCCCATGACTGAAACATTCCATTTTTCCACTCATTTAAATACACACACACAAACCTATTTGTCACATTCATTCTTTCTTCTCTTGGTACATAGACTTAAGATTGGAATTACTGAGTCAGAGAATCAACACATTTTTGTAATGTCAAAGTGTTTCCCAAAATGAGTGTATCAGTTTAAATTCTTTCATCAGTGCATATGTTTCACTTTGTTCCACATTCTAACAAAAGCCCTTGATATTTTAAATTTTTGTTAAATCTGTGCCTATAAAATTATATCTCATTATGGTTTAAACTTATATTTCCCTGTTATTGGTAAATTTAACTATACTTTTATTTGTTCCTTGATCATGCTGTTTATCTACATCTTTTGAAATTACCACATGGATTTTTCTTGCTTACAGAATGATATTTTCTTAAGTTCTGCTTATCGCATTTGGCTTGTTATGAGATAGTATCTTTTAAAGTATTAATAGACTTGTTTTAATATTTTATTTAAGGCTTTTTACATTTAAGTTCAAAGGCAAGCTTTGTTGTAATTTAACTTTTCTTATTATTTTTGACTGAGTATTTTTGTTACAATCTCAGATTCTCTCTATTTTCAAAGAATCTTGTAAGTTTTTTTTTTTGAGAAGATTTTGAACTACTGCTTAACTTTCCCCATTATTTTCAAGCCATGTTTTCAGTAGCTATTGAGATTTTATCAGTTTCACCTTTTTTTCAATTAAAAGAAAGATACTGACATATAATCTTTAAGTAGCAAAAGACCATTGAAGATTTTTTCAAATGTATACAACTATGTAACCAACACCCATAAAAACAGAACATTTTCGGGGGCCTCCCTGGTGGCGCAGTGGGTTAAGCAACACACTATGAAGCAAACTGCAGCCACTGCAGCACGAGTTTGATCCCTGCTGCCAGTCAGGGAGGGGACCCACATGGTGTAGCAGACCTCTCCTGCTGTGCCCGCTGCTCTCCTCAGCAGTGTACTTCTGTTGATCTTCCTCTTCTACTCCCTGCTCTCTGTGGTGAACCCTCTCACCCCTCCCCCCCACCTCTGGCTTGTACCCCAGTGCTTGTATGCATGAATAAATAAATCTTTAAAAAAAAAAACCAGAATATTTTCATTACTACAAAATATTCTTAAATGTAATTTTTGAGGGAAATCCTGCCTTTTACCCCTAAGAAACATTTTTTTTTGTTCTGAATTCTATCATAGTCTTGATTGTTTTTGATGGAATTATGACATATTTATAAAGTAAAGTGTAATGGGATTATATTTACTTTTGGGTATGAATTCTCAATTTTTTGGGGGGATTTCTCCAAATTTTTCCATGTGTTAATCACTCATTACTTTTTGTTGTTGAGTAGTATTTTACTGCATGAATATTACACAATTTGTTTATGATAGAGAGACTCAAAAGTATAGACATCTTGTAATTTTTTCTTTAAATAAATATCACTTTTTGATGCAAAAACAGGTAATTTTATTGTTTTCACTTTTGGCCATTATAAATTGAAGTGCTCTGAATATTACTGTATAAGTCTCTTTGTAGATATGTATTTTTATTTGCCTTAAGTAAATACTGATAGCAGAACTGATAGTCACAGAGTAGGTGAATGATGAACTTGATAAGAAACTTTCATACCATTTTCCAAAGTGGTTTTAATAGTTTACATTTCACCTATGGAGACTTCTAGTCTATCATCTTTTATGTCAATATTTAGTATTGTCAAGTTTTAAAATTTTAGTCATTTAAGTGGGTGAATAGTGAGATCTCATGTGGTTTTAAATTATATTTCTCTAATGACTAATAATTTAAGCATTTTTCCAAGTGCATATGTGCCACTTGGTTAAATATTTTTTTTTATTGTTGAATTTGTTTATTTGCCTTTTAAGAATTGATTTCTAGTTCTCTTCATTTTATGAATATAAAAATTTTGTCCAAAAAATGGAAAATAAATTCTCTCAATTTGTGGCTTTTAATTTTCTTAATTTTGTCTTTTGATTGACAGAGGTTTTTAATTTTGGTGATGTACAATTTATAAAAAATTAGCATTAATACTTTTTAATACTAAGAAATCTTTGTACCTATAGCCAAGTATACTTATAATATTGCTTTTTATACTTAGATTTATCACTCATCCTTAATTAATTTTTTCATGGTGTGAAATAGGGAGTCAAATTTTATTTTCCCACATGGATATTATATCACCTCAGCAGTATTTGTTGAAAAATATTCCTTCCCTTGTTAAATTATCTTGCTATCATTGAGGAAAATCAAATTTAATGCAGATCTTTTCTTAGACTTCCTATTCTGTTCCACTGGAACACATGTTTATCTTTATGCCAATAAAACAATTACCATCAGAGTAAATCTTCAAAGCTTGTTTTGTTTTTATTTTTTTAATGTAGAGTCTAGGTATTTTCATGTTTCCGTTGAAAGTTACTGATATGAATACTCTTTTCATCTGGCCATATTGGGCTTCTAATCCTTGAATATGCTATCTTCATTATTAGTGTCACTTCCTTTAGCAAAATTTTTGTCTTTGAGGTAACATTTTTCATATCATTGTGTTTTAGAAATAAAGATTCTCCCCCACACTGGTGAGATGGTGATGGGGAATACATGGGGATTACAATTGATGTCAAATATATGTAAATTAAAAAATTATATATATAAAAAAATGAGAAACTAGGGACATTTATAGAAACATGGATGGAACTAGAAGGAATTATACTCAGTGAAACAAGTCAGAAGCCAAGAGAAAAATACCAGATGGCTTCACTATTAGGAGGACTATGAAAGAGCAACAGCAACAACAAAGAATAAGCTCAAGGAATTGGGCAATTATAACCAAAAGCAAACAAAAACTCAACAAGTCCAAAAAGCCAAGATAAACCAAAGAGACAATGGGGGGAAGGGAAGGAGGGGACGGCAAAAACCGGGATGAGGGCATAAAAAGCACAAGGGACTGAGGTGATGGTGCACGGGTGGAATGGTGGTAGGTACTCCCTGGGGAATACATGAAGTCAAATATAATTCATAATAATAAAAAAAATCTCCCCCATCAGGTGTTACTGAATCAAACCTACTGCCAAAACACCCAGAGTCCATTGTACTGCTTTTCTCATCAAAAGTTTTGTTTTTTAACCCAAAAGCCCAAAAGTAGAGGACTGGATCAAGAAGATGTGGTACATACACACGATGGAATATTATTCAGCAATCAGAAATGAGAAATTAGGGGCAT
>JAGFMF010011690.1:3568807-3593628 GCA_019455555.1 Galemys pyrenaicus | reverse complement strand
GAGGGTGCACAAGGGACTGAGGTGATGGTGCACCGGTGAAATGGTGGTGGGTACCCCCTGGGGACTACAAATGATGTCAAATATAACTAATAATAATAAAAAAAAATTAATGAAAAAAAAGTTTTGTTTTTCAGTGTAAAGTCTCACACATTTGGTTATATTTATTCCTAAATGTGATGCATTTGCAAATATCTTTTACAAATATCACTTCCACTTTTGATGATATTTTGATGATATTCTCTATTGTTTTCTATTTCACTTGTATCTATTTTTATCATTATTATTTCCTTCCCTCTTTTCAATTTGGTTTTAATTAGATCATAGATTTTAAAATCCTTTTAATTTCTAATATAAGCTATAAATTTCCTTCTAAGTACTACTTTGGCTGCCTCACATATATTTTGATATTTTGTAACTTTATTATTCAGTTGAAAATATTTTATGAATCTCTTTGAGTTTCTACTTTGCCTATGGTTGTTTGGAAATGTAATTTCCAAGGGTCCTCTCTAATGGCTCAGAGGTAAAGCCAACACAAACAAGCTATCAGCAGCCACTATAGCATGCATTCGATCCCTGACCAGGTGGCTAACCCACATGTCACAGAAGCCCTCTCCTGTCTTGCCTGCTGCTCCCCTCAGCAGTGTATTTCAATAGATCTGCCTGCTCTACTACCCACTGTGTCACTGGTGAATCTTCTCACTTCCCCTCTGACCTATACCCCAGTTCTTTTTATTTATTTATGCATAAATAAAAAATAAACCTTTAATAAATAAATAAATAAATAAAATAGAAGTGCAATTTTCAGGTATTTGAGAGGCTATTCTAATTTTTCACATTTAAACATAACTATACTAATGATTTTCACATATCTGTATCTATTATATTTTTAATTTTTAAAAAATTCATTTAATTTTAAATTGTTTTTTATGGCAGTAACATCACAATATATACATGTACATATATATAAAGTTTACCACTGAAAGTCCAATCTATCCTTTACTATACCATTGTCTACTATTATCTTTTTTTTAATTTTAAATTTATTTTTAACCTAATCCCTGCTATATCTCTGTTTATATATTTCTCCCTACATTATTCACATTTGCTTTTTCTCAGTCTTGGTCAGGTTTGTTTGTGTTTTATTTATTTATTTTTTCAAGGAAAAAATTTTTAGCCCCAATGATTTTTTTTTCCTGTTTAGATCTTTCTCTCTCTCTCCCTTTTTAAATAGCACCTTCAGGTTCACAGCAAAATAAAGTAAAAAATACATAGTTCTTATATACTCTTTTCCCCTATACACTTGCATCTTCTCTCACTAGTTAACATCTTCCACCACAGGATGCATGCTTTATAATTGTTGTACCTACATTGATACACCATTATAACCCAAAGTCCACAATTTACATTAATGGTTTCCCTGGGTGGGGAATATCCTGTAGATTTTAAGAAATGTATTATGACTTGATCAATCATTATCATACAGTATAATTTCATTGTCCCCCGAATCCTCTGTCTCTCCATATTTATCCCTGCTGTTCCTTTCCTCTCTGGTAACCACTGAACTTTTAATTAACTCCATAGTTTTGCCTTTTCTCATATAGCTAAATTCTTTCATGTGGTAATATACATTTTATGTTTCCTCTAATTTTTAAAATTCTTTGATAGTGCCTTTCTTTTTAGCTTTGAATAATATTACTTTGGATGTATCAGTTTATCCATTCACTTGATGAAGTGCATCTTGATTTCTGCCAAGTTTTGGCAATTATGAATAAGCTGCTATATGTATAGGTTTTGTGTGGCATAAGAGTAAATACCAAGGAACACAACTGCTATAGCATATAGTTAGAGAGTGTTTAGTTTTGTAAGAAACTGTTAAATTGTCTTCCAAAGTTAAAGATGTCATTTTGCATTCTCACCAGCAATGAATGGACATTCTTGCTGTTCCACATGCTTGTCAGTATGTGGAATTGTCAGCATTTCTGACTTTCATCATTCTGCAATATTAATGTATAGTGGTATCTCATTGTAGTTCTAGTTTGAAACAATTATATTTCATTCATGATATATAATGTAGAACATATTTTCATATGATTATTTTTCATCTGTCTCCTTTGGTGAGGTATCTGTTCAGGTCAAGTAACTTTTTAAATTCAGTTTGTTAAATAAAAATTAAGAAATTTTTGTGCATTTTGAATAGAAATTCTTTTTCATCTATGTTTTTTGCAAGTACTTTCTTTCAGTCTGTGGTGTCTTTGTTGTTAATATTATTATTCCTCCCTTGAGTTTGATTGGATTTATTTTGACATATTATGCTGTTACTTTAATACACTAAATTGGATAGTTTATTTATTTTCAGGTTTTCTCCCTTTGTAATGAGATTTAGATTATGAATTTCCTTACAAGTGCTACAATCGCTGTATCTTCTAAGTTTTGGCTGATAAGCAAAATAAAAATGTAGGGGAAATTAAAACAATGAAATTAAATGACCCAAAGTTTAAGAAATGAAGTCAAACTGAATCTTGCAGGATATATGTTTCAAAGGTTTCTTGGTTTCTTAATGATTTTTATAAGTATGTTGAATTATTATTTGTATGGTCTAGATTAGAATACAGACAACTTTGAAAATTCTCCATGTTTGCTTAAAAGCACATTCTCTACGTTGAGGTGTATTTCTCTATGTTTTTTTTTTTTTCCTCAAATTTCCAATGACTGTCACAAATGCAATCTCATTTCCTCATGTATGCATTTTATCAGGTAGAATTCAGATAGTTGGTTTTATAGTTAATGCCTTCAAAGAGGATTTGCTTTTGTTTCTGCCAGGTGTCTGAAGTAATTACCAACCCAGAGACCCTTTAACTGAATTTTCAGCTGGGAAGTTTTATTTGACTACACAGATGGAAAATATTCCAGTCCCAAACTTACATGAAAGCAGCCTGAGGGGAAACCTCAAATCACAATTTGTTTTGTCTTCCCAAGAGGAACCAAAGCCTCGAAAACCATGAATCCTCTGTATCTATCTGTGGAACACAGACACTTTTAGTTCATTGGCTAAAGGGGTCAACTTTATAGAGCCCATTGTCTGGAGGTATTTAATTGAAATTCTCATGCTGATTATCAAAAAATCCAACAACAACAAATGTTGGCGAGGACGTGGAGAAAAAGAACCTCTACTACACTGCTGGTGGGAATGCAAGTTAATCCAACCACTATGGAAAGCCCTATGTAGGTTCCCCAGTTTACTAAAAATTGAGTTACCATACCACCCAGCAATCCCACTTCTAGGGATCTACCTATAGGACACAAAAACACCTATCCAAAAGAGTGCCTGTACTCCTATGTTTATTGCAGCACTATTTATAATCAGTGAGACCTGGAAACAACCCAAATGCCCAAAAATAGATGACTGGATCAGGAATTTGTACATATACACAATGGAATATTATTCAGCAATCAAAAATGAGAAACTAGGGATATTTACAGAAACATGGATGGAACTAGAAGGAATTATGCTCAGCGAAATAAGTCAAAAGGCAAGAGAAAAATATCAGATGGTTTCATTAGTAGGAGGAATATAAGGAAAAAACGAACAAAAAACAGGGTGCAAGGAAAAGAACAACAATTAAAAAAAGAAGAAAAGAAAAAACAAACACAGGAGCAAAAAGACAAAGACAATTCAGAAGCACCTTGAGGGGGTGGGAGGAGGGACTTGGAAGGGGCAGAAGGAGCACAGGGGACAGAGGGGACGGTTCACGGGTGGGCTGGTGATGGGAACTCCCTGGGGACAACGATTGGTGTCAAATATGTATAAATAAATTAATAATAAAAAAATTCTCATGTTGAGAGATTGTTGGTTCTAGTCCAGATTCTTAGACCTTCCATTTGCGCTACCATAATACAATTGGTTGTGATATCTCATTTTGCTGTAGGTACTATTTGTTGAATGATGTTGCATTAACAAATTAACTTTGAATGCTTTACATTATTTACATATTTACATTATTTCTTGCTATGCTACCTGTCTTAAGTGGTAGTGGGAAGTTATGTTCTGAAGAAACTTCAAGGAACCCAGGCTACTATAAGTTCCACCATCTCAGCTCATGATTTTAGCTTTTACTAAAGCTAAAGAATGGAAGATAGGGGCCTCCTTAGTAGCGCAGTGGGTTAAACAACGCACTATAAAGCAAACCTCAGCCACTGCAGCACGAGTTTGAACTTTAATAAACAAATCTTTAAAAAAAAATAAAGAGTGGAAGATAGAAAACCACAAAGAGCATTTATTTATTTGTTTTTTAAAATTTTGTCTATGCATACAAGAGCTGGGGTACAGGCCAGAGGCGGGGCAGTGAGAGGATACACCAAAGATAGAGTGGGGAACAGGACAGGCAGATCAACTGAAATACACTGCTGAGGGGAGCAGTGGGCAAGACAGGAGAAGTCAGCTGCACCCTGTGGGTTCCCTCCCTGGCTGGGTATTGAACTCACACTGCAGTGGCTGCAGAAGCTCCACAGTGCAGCGCTCAACCCCTTGCACCACAAGGAAACAAGGGGCATTTAACTCTCTCAACTTTGAAGTAACTCACATTACTTCTGCACACATTTTATAGACCATCACTGGGCAAATGGAACCTTTTACCTTTAAATGAAATAGGAAGTGTAGTTTTCTGGGCATACTAGAAAGAGGAAAACAAATATGATTTGGTTGTTATATACTATTTCCTCTGTGGTGGTCACTATATGTCACCTAATGTTCTGTATTCCTAAGATCTTACCAGCTTTAGTTTGTGAAGAATAATTAATCTCCTGTACATTAAGTTCTTCAAAGATATTATACATTATGAACATAGATAGATAGACAAATCAGACCTTCAAATATAATTTGAAACCATTAAATCCATAATATTTACTGGCAAAACACTAGGTTTGAATTCTGTACCAGTCAGTAATCATGCAGTTTCGGCAAACTATTTAGTTTCTCTGTGCCTGGTTTCCTCATCTGTAAAGTAGGAGGAAGAAGAGTATTTCCACTCTGGGATGATTGTTAGCACACACACAAAACTCAGAACAATGTCTGCTACATAATATGCACTTAACACATAATAGCAATAGTTACCTGTCAGTCTTTCAAAGATCAAATCAACTTTTGGGGTTTTGGAGGGTTGGATATGAGTTTAAAAAGGCAAAAAATCTTCTAAGTTTTGTTCTCAACACAGACTTACTTTACTCCTTTAATTTGGGAGAACTTGTTAAGTGGAAAGAAGGTTTTGTCATTTATCTAGGTACAGCAGGTGTTTGAAGGATAACCAGGAGATTATAAAACACTTTGCAAATATCAAATGGCAGGAAGAATGCCAAAAGTGATTCCTTCTAATTGTGACTGATGGCTGCATTGAGACCTCACCGAGAGATCTCAACTGACACTCAACTCTCAAACACTGGAGTTAATGAAGGACTCACCAATTTAACCATGCCTCCAGCTAAACTAAGTGGGTTCCATATTCACACTTAGAACAGGAACTCAGGAACAGGAGAGAGCATGAGTGTAATTTTTTTTAATCAAAAATACTTATTCAAAGGGATATATGCACTCCTATGTTTACTGTAGTACTAATTACAATAGCCAAGTTATGGAAACAACTTAAGTGCCCAATAACAGAGGAGTGAATTAAGAAGATGTGGTATATACACGTGATTGAATACTATGCATTCAGCTACACACACACACAGGCAATGAAATCTTATCATTTGCAACAACATGGGTGGAACTGGAGGGGATTTTGAAAAGAAAAATATTGACTGGTCTTGTTCATGTGTGGGATATAGTGAAACAAAAACAAAAGAAGTAACAAAACCAAAACCAACCCTAGATATATGACTAAAGAATTGCTACTTGAAGGAGAAGGAGGGAGAGTGGCAGTAAAGTGGGAAGAGAGCACAATAATCTACAGCAAAGGGATATGGGTGTTTCAGTGGTAGGTGGAGTATGGTGAATGTACTTGAGGAAGTGTAAACCTCTCCCCCTAGTCATATAAAGTGTTGTAACCAATGTTACCTGACTTAAAAAAATAAAGAAGTAAACAGTTGATGCAAAAACGTTCAAATTATGACTCTACTGTGTACTAACTCTGTTGAAGGACAATTGAAAACAAATACAACCTCCCCTCTACAAAGGCATGAGTACAACATTTATTACACACCTACATGTACTATGCACCTTTCTAAGTGTTTGACCTGTATTAATTCATTTAATCCTCACAATGATTTTATGAAATCGGTATTGTAGTTTTATACACCATTTTTATAAAAGAAGCTGAGAAAACCCCAAGAGCTTCAAAAACATACCCCTAGTCACAAATTGGAAGTGGTGGAGCTGGGATTCAGACCTGGCAACTGACTCTATAGCCCAGAGCTTAAGCACATCGTGATATGGCTTGGGAAAACTTAAGCATGCAGCTGTCACGCACATCTTGGTTATTATCTTCAATAGGCTTCCCTGACATAGGGGAACGTGTATGCCCTGACTCCATTTGTAAGATGTTCTCCTTATTATCCCCAGTAGACCTCCCTTACATATGGGAACATCTATTTCTCCTTTAAGAGCTATTTAAAGATGAGCGAGAAGTAAAAGCCTTTTAAACCTTCACACACTACTGTGTGATTGGCACAAAGTCCCCCCACATCTATTCTTGTAGCTTGTTCCTGCACTGCCTTGTTTTAGTTAGCTGGCTTCTTTAACAATGTAGTTGTATTTTTATGTTCTTCCTGCAGTTGTAGGAAGGTCCATTGTCTTTTTTCTTCAGCTCCAGGTGAGTGCCGGAGGGACTAAAAATGGAACAGCCAATCCTCTTTAGCTCTCTTTGCTGTATGTGTGAATTTTAATAAGTACTTTCTGAAGTTAGGCTCCAACTGTCAAATTGAAACATAATATAGTAGGTAAGAGAATATTATGAACGGCAAATACTTGCCTGGGGAAATATCCTTACCCAATGCCAACTCTTTACACCTTTAACGCAGACCTGCAAGTGGGACTGCAGGGGTGAGTTGTATTTCTTTGGTCCTTCTTGAATCGTACAGAAGTACTCTGACTCAGGTGCTGCTATGAGACAGAGGGACCATAATCCAGGGTGAGGTTCCTTGCAGGTGAAGACTTAACTAGGATGCTTTGTTTAAACACCTCTCAATGTTAAATTCACATCACACACATTTTATCAATGCTTTGAAATGGAGAGAGAATACTGTGCTCCTTTGCATTTTGGCATGTGGGTTCATTGTGGGGTGGGAGCTGGATGAGTTTTCAGGGCATGGAAAACTCATTTTACTTGCAAGCTGTGTGATTCTTGGCATATTACTTATTTCTTTATTTGTAAAATGGGATTCATAACACATTCTGGAGTGCTGTGATGATGTTTGATATACTACACATATATACTATGTGACATATGAAAGACATTTAGTAAGCTGTAGCTATTATCATCAACTGCAATGCTTAAAAGGTCTTAGGAATTCTTCAATATATGTAGACATATCTAAATTATTCTTTTATTGGACTACTATTTCCAAAACATTAACAAACCTACTGGGAAGTGGTTTTCTTTTGGATGGATAATGAGACTGTCATCAACTTTGCAGAGACATATTGGACATAACCACAGCAGAAGCAAAACTTCAAAGGAAATATATCTATATTAAGCAAACTTTTTATTCCAGATAGAATGTGTTTGTATTCCATTAATATCTTCTCTGCCAATGTGTCCTAGAAGTCATTAACTTCTGTGTGTCATTTTCTTCACCTCAAATTAGCTCCTGTTAGTTTACTGAAGGGGCGAGAGATATTATTTAGAGACTCTGGATTTAGGAACTATGGATTTTAATTATGAAATTGTTTCTTAAGAAACAAGTTACTTCTATTATCTGAGAGGTAGGAGAAGGTAATTTCTAAGTCCAAGAACTGAGCATTACTATTTAACCACAAAGCTATGTTATACAATAAAAGTGCAAATTGCCTGCAAATTCAAGGAATTAAATAAAACTCTAATAATATATCCATGGACTAAAAATCTAATGCTAGGAAGCAGGCTGGCTTCAGAAACACTGCCTATGGCTATTACCTGTGACTAATTCATTTTTCTGCCTTAAGATATAACCACTGAATACATACATTTATTCCTTGAAAAAATGTTCACACTGTTTGGGTATAATCTGGGAATCAAGTGGCAATAAACATTCTCCACTCACACAATTTGAACAGTGTGACATCATTCATGCTAAAACAAGCTTGCTTTTAGAAAGCCAGAGAAATATTAGTAATCTACTCAAAAATATTGGAATACAAATATAACTTTTAAAGTTTTATAAATATAACTCTTAACACTGTAATAAGTTGGAAATAAGAACAACAACAAGAATGCTCCCTGAGTTTCTTGAAGATGGGGACTGTCTTATTCATCTTTATTTCCCAGTACCCATCACAGGCAAGATGACATTTAACTCTTGAAGGGGATATTTATTATTCGTGACAGGGATGTTATTCCTTGACCTGGAACACTTTCTCAACTGTTTTAGTATTTTTTCTCAAGTAATTACTTTCATGCTGATTATCTCATTTAACTAAAAAATTTTCTTTGAGTTATTTTGAAAATTTGGAGTAATTCTTTATCTGTGATTAGACAGTGAATAAAAAGTCCATGTACCCCTGAGACCAGTCATTTTTCTCCAGTTCCAACTATTAAATGCTAAATTCTAAATACTAAAGAATAAGCACTTTGGGTCAAAGTAAATTGTTGCTTCCTAGCTTTGTGAGTTGGAAATTTAACCATTACTTAACTACTCAAACCTCAGTTTCCTTGTCTATAAAATGTCTTTGCTATTGTATGTTTTGTTTTTTTTTTAAGATTTTATTTATTTATGCATATAAGAGCTGGGGTATAGACCAGAGGTGCAGGGGGTGAGAGGGTTCACCAGAGACAGAGTGGGGAACAGAATAAGCAGATCTATTGAAATACACTGCTGATGGGAGCAGCGGGCGAGGCAGGAGAGGTCTGCTGTGCCATGTGGGTCCCCTCCCTGGAAAAGGATCAAACTCATGCTGCAGTGGCTGGTGATACCTTCATAGTGCTGCACTTAACCCCTTGTGCCACCAGGGAGGCCCTGGTTTTGTTTTAGTCAACATTAGGCAAGGCACATAAAGCCTCTAGCACAGTATCTGGCACATGTGGCAGCTACTATAATTCTCATTATAAAGCTGTTTTCCTCTCTGGTAAGATAAAATGTTTTCTGCTGGAAGATCAATAGCTGCTGCTTGTCATGTTATAAAATATGGATAACTTAACATATATCTTTTTGGCTTAAGAATAAAATATGTAATTTCAGAATTATCACATGAAATTAAAAGTGTTACCATCCCACCCCTCCCTCTCCAAAGGGTAATCACCTAAGATACTTCCTGAGCATCCACTCAGCCTGACCTACTGGGATAAATAAAATCAGACAAGGTTCCCACACAGAGCTGACTGATTCATGTGCAAATGCCCTCTCTGATTCATAACAAGGAAGGAAATCATCTTGTCATTCCCAGAAGCCTGCAGAGCCAACCTCATTTGGCAGAGACCCTGGGGGCTCCCAGCTTCCAGGCATGGAGTTGGGCTGCAGTCTGAATGGTTGATGATGACCAAATTGGTGAGGAATATAACTGAGCAGCAGGGCTGATGATGCAAGGAGGTACTGTGCGTAATTAGAGATTCATTACAATCCCATAGTTTGTATCATGGCTCAGGGTCAACACAGGGTCACTGCACACAGCAACTTAGGGGGCTGTGTCTGGAAGGATGACGCCAGCCAGGAGAGACTGGGAGAGTGAGGCGGACAGGGATGAGGAGCCAGGGAGGCTGGGGTTCAGATACATAGCCAGAGAGACTGGCAACAGCCCTTCTATGGGGTAGTAGACCCCGCAGGAGCTGGGAAGGGAGTAAAACACAGGCAGCTGGACTGGTTTTCCCATTGCCATCCCTGCTACCTCCAATTAATGCTCCAGACCAAGGGTTCCCAGAGACTGGCATGTGAGGAGTGAGTGCAATTTCAAAAAATAATTGAGGCCTGATGTAGGGTAGCCAACTTCTTATTTTGCAGAATAAGGACACTGAAAACAAACAAAACAGTTGCCATGCACTATCACCATCATTTCACAAGAGAAAGGGAAATTTTACACTGAATAATGTAAAAAGGACATAATCTCAGGATAAATGACAGTCATGTAAATTTAATTAATTTAGTTCACCAAGTTGTGGTTATTTTCTCATTACCATGAGGACTTATGAAAACTCTTTTACAGACTGGCTTTAGGTTTTCTCTCCAGATTTTCTACAATGGCAAGACCCAGGGAAAAGTTTCGTAAAGAATATTCATGAGGAAAATAATACCACTACAGACTTCATGAACTTTACAAACTTTGTGAAGACATTTTTATATACATATATATATATGTGAGTCTCATTTGGCTCATTAATGGAGTCAAGGTATTATCCAATTTAGTCCCTAATTCTCAGATTAAAAAATCCTTTATCTAAATTCAAGTCGTCAGTATATGAGTGAATAAAATTGTACTGACATTATTTTTTTTTTGTTTTAAGACTCTCCTGTAACTATGTATAATATAATCATTGGTGAAAACTGGGTAAAGGTTACAATGAAACTGTAACTTCTTAAGAGTCATAAACCATTTTGAAATCAGTCATGAGGAAAAAAAGAAGACCAATAGCAGAAGCTCTTCATACAACTTTCTCCTAGAAAGCAATGAAGACTTTAAGAAGTAAAACACATTAGTGGACATATCATACCCTCTGAATGCTGAATACATTTTGTCTAGCTAGGCCAAAACCATAATACAAAGAGTTTCCTTTTAAAAAAAATTTATACATCCTTAGTTATTTTTTCAAAATATAACATTTCTCCCCTGAGGTGTGGTCACCAGTTTCCTGTCACCTTCTCATGGATTTGAAGAGTCAACATTGTCAAAATTGTCATCCTATTCAAAACATGTATAAATTCAGTGTAATCCCAATAAAAATCTCAATGGCTTTCTTCAAAGGGTGACCAAAACAGAGATACCCTACCGAATGGGAGAAATATTTGCACACTATACATCTGATAAGGGATTGATATAAAAAAATCTACAAATAGCTTATACAACTCAACAAAAGCAACCCAATAAAGACTGGGTTGAAGAAAGATTGCTAAATTCATATGGAGCCACAAAACCCTAACTAACCAAAGTTCTCCTGACTAAAATGGAAAAAATGGAGGTATCACATGTCCAGAATTCAAATTATACTATCAAGTCATAATAATTAAAACAGCATGGTACTGGAACAAAACACAGACACACAGACCAATGGAATACAATTGAGAGCTCATAAGTAAACCTACAAATATATATATATATATGGAAAACTAATACATGCTGAAGGAACAAAGTATATACACTGGAACAAGGAAAACTCTTCAATAAATGGTACTAGGAAAATTGGACTGCCACATGCAAAAGAATGAAACACACCATACATGAAAATCAACTCAAAATGTAGAGAAGACTTGGATATAAGACAAGAAACCATAAAATACATATACTAAAACACAGGCAAAACCTTAAATAACATAAACCTCAGAAATATGTTTGCAGACTCATTTCCAGCAGCAAAGAAAATAAAGGAGAACATTAACAACAGGGATTATATCAAACTAAAAAGCTTCTGTACAGCTAAAAGAGAAGGTGGCCAAAACAGAGATACCCTGCCAAATGGGAGAAAATATTTGCATACTATACATCTGATAAGGGATTTATATAAAAATATACAAATAGCTTATACAACTCAATAAAAGCAACCCAATTTAAAAAAATGGCCAGACAAGCTAAATAGTCACTTCTCCAAAGAAGTCATGTAGAGAATCAACAGACATATGAAAAATTGCTCATCATCACTTATCATTAGGGAAATGCAAATCAAAATGACAAGGAGATTCCACCTCACACTCCTGAGAATAGTTCATATTAAAACAAACAAACAAGCAAACAAACAAATAAACAACAAGTGTTGGCCAGGCTGTGGAGAAACTGGAACCCTGTGACACTATTGTTGAGAACGTAGATTGGTTCAGCCCCTATGGAAAGAAGTGTGGAGATTTCTCAAAAGACTGAAAATGGACTTACTATATAACCCAACAATTCCACTCTTAGGTACCTATGCAAAGTGCACAAAAACACTAATTTGAAAGTAAATCTGCACTCTTATGTTTAAAACAATGCTTTTTACAATAGCCAAAATATAGAAACAACCTAAATGCCTCAAAACAGATGAGTGAATCAAAATGTGGTACATATACACAATGAAATACTACTCAATGATCAAAAAATATAAACTTATATCAGCATGAATAGAATTGGAAGGGATTATTTATAGCAAAGTGAGTTAGAAGGATAAAGACAAAATTGTTCACTTATATATGGAATCTAGAACAACTAAACAAAGGATCAGAAAAAGATAAACTATAAGACTGACCATTGAAAGCAGACTGTAGATCTGACTTTCAGTGGGAGAGGAGAGAAGGAGAAAGGGATAGTAGAGAATGGGTGGTGGGGGAAGAAGAGTGCAATGGAATGTGGTGGAGGACTGTGGGCCAAAATGTTTCTTTGCCTAGTAATTACCATATGTTTTATGAGTAGCTAACTATCTTTCTCATGTTTTAGCAGGCCAATAAATTAATAATAGCTTAATACCAATAAAAGCTAATTTTCTATAAGGAAATTCTATAGTTGAGATTTTCAGGAATTGATAATAGTTACTATTCATTGTGGAAGGCACTTATTTAACCTATGGGTTTTATATACATTATCTCATGTAGTGCTAATTATCACTACCCTGTGAGGTAGTTATTATTGTTCCCTTTTTACACATAATTGAATGAGAGAGAAATTGCATGAACAAGGTTATCTAGCTCTCATGCCAGACTTTCTCTGGAGTAAGTTCTTGAAATTCCTGTGCTACCACTCAGTTTATTCACTTGCTGGACTTTGATGAGAAGGGGTGTATTGTTTATTTCATTCAGCTTTGTTTGACTTGTATCCTGTTTTGCATTCATGTTCATTCCTTTATCAATTTATCATTCATTCACTCATTCATTGATTGACTTGGTCTTTTTTGTTGTTGTTGTTCTTTATCCAGTTTGACTTGGTCTTTAAACAGACATTTATGGAGGGCTGAAAAGGTGGCAGTTATACAGAAAACAGCAAAACTGAAATACAGAATAATGCTTCTGTCCTCACAGAGGTAAAGTAGATACATAAATGTTTCAAAATTAGCAATAGATCTCTTGGAGGGGGGAGGAGGTTGAGAAGAATGTAGGCCACAGTGGGAATGAGTTGGGGGTGAGATTATGCTTTTAGATGAGGAGAGAGCAGATGAGCAAAGAGAGACCTGATAAAGTGAGGGGGGAAAGGAGCAAAAAAAATATGGGCCTTGAGAGGTAGCGAGATTATATCACCAAAGGATTTTGTTGCTATGGTAAAGAATTTGGAATTTAACATCCTATGTTTATTGCAGCATCATTTACAATAGCCAAATTTGGAAATAACCTAAATCTATATGCTGAATGGATAAGGAAGATGTGGTATACATACACAAGGGAATACTACTCAGCTATAAAAAAGATAAAACGTTGGCATTTGCAACAACATGGGTAGATTGAGAAAGTATTATACAAATCTATGGAGAAAGACAAATATGGGATGATTTCACACATATGTGGTTTATAGAGAAACCAAACAAGCATATGAGCCAAAAAGAATAAAAACTTTTAGATTACAAGACCAAATTAGTGGTTACCAGAAGGGAAGGAGAGAAGGGACATAGGTAAACTGGTTAACAAGGGTCAGTTTTGTGATGCAGGATAGAGCTGGACTTTTAGTGGTGAGCTAAGTATAATGTATACAGATGGTGATATATGAGGGTGCACACTTGATACTTATATAGCATTACAATGTGCTGTTACTATAATAAAAAATTAAGCATTCTCTTAAATTTGTAAAAAAATAAAAAGGAATTTAGGTTTTAAGTGTTATAGGTAGTCACTAGAGAAAGATCTGATTAGATTTACATTGGAACAGCCTCTCTCTGGCTGCGTTCTGGGGAACTGTGTGAACAGGGCAGAAGCAGGGAGACTATGGGGGCAGGAGTGGGGAGCAGTTAAGGGATCCTAGCAGCTTAGATGAGGATGTCCTGCTACCTAACTCTGATCTAGGTCTTCCTGACAATAAACTAATATCAAATGTATTTTAACAAAGTAAGGATCCCAACCTGCCAAAGCTGTGGGCAGAGAACAAATAAAACATTTTGTATTCTAAGTGTCTCTGGGAAAGAAAGGGGGAAAATGACAGACAGAAAGGAACAAAAGTGTGTACGTGTTTGCCATTGTCTCTAAAAGTTGATAATGTGCATTCAGTTGCTCTTCCCCTTTCAACTTGCATAGTGCTTATTTCTGCCCCACTAATTTTTACATAATCACATGTGGCCTTTCTGTGCAGTTTCCTTTAAGGAGAGAAATCTCTTCTTCCAGAAACTTCTAAAGGCAGATACTGTGTTGATAAACTTCTTATATTCAATGATTAGAAACTTAGTGTTACATAGTATACATTAACAATGTGTGCCTTTAGAAAGAATTAGTGTTTTGGTAATTGTTTGCACTTGAAGTGTGGCATTTATTTATTGAAGCTGAAAGTTATAAAATACCTTGGCTTTGTTCGCTGTCTCCTTGGTCTAAGGCATCTTTTCCAAAGGGCAGTCTATGGATTACTGTTTCACGGGGTGTTGGTAGGTATTATCTGGAAGCAGAGTTTTGTCGTTGGGTAGTTTGGTATGTTTATGGTGAAATGAAATTACACGAATTTCTTCAATGTAGGACTTCTCAGTGAAGTTGCTATGTTAATGTCTATTGTGAAGATCCAAGGAGTGACATAATTTGGAGTTATTTTTCTAGCTTATTTGACCACAAGCTTCTTTTTTTACTGGATTCTTTTTTAGAAAGTATTTCCTGAGACTAGTGTTATAAAAGGCCATACTCTGCAAAAAAATGGTAAGTAATAATTGGGTAGGCTTTTCTTCCAACTCTATTAGGAAGACCAAAGCTTATAGTAAGAAGCAACAATTAGCAAAGACTTGAATTGCCTTTTGCAATTGATAGAAACAGAAAGATAGTATTTTAACATTCTTTACACCCTCATCTTAATCAAAAAGTTGACTGAATGGTGGTTCCTCAATCTACTAAGAATGGAACTTCCATATGATTCAGCAATCCCACTCCTAGGAATATACCCCAAAGACACAAAAACACTGATTCAAAAGAACACCTGCACCCCTGTGTTTATACCAGCACTCTTTACAATGGGTAAGACCTGGAAACAACCTAAATGCCCAAAAACAGATGAGTGGATCAGGAAGCTGTGTATTTACACAATGGAATACTACTCAGCAATAAAAAATGAAAAACTAGATGCATTCATAGGAACATGGATGGAACTGGAAGGGATTATGCTCAGCGAAGTAAGTCAGAAGGCAAAAGAAAAATACCAGATGGTTCCTCCCTTAGGAGGAATATAAGGGAACCAAATAAGGATCAAGGAAAGGAATAAGAACAATAATAATAATAATAATAACTGCAAGAAAGAAACAAAAACGAAAAATGAAAAGACAAAGACAAACTGGGGACACTTGGTGGGGAGGGAAGAGGGGAAGGGTGGAGGGCAGATAGGAACATGAGGGACTGAGGTGATGGTGCACTGGTGATATGGTGATGGTGATGGGGAATACATGGGGATTACAATTGATGTCAAATATAGGTAAATTTAAAAAATTTATATAAAAAAGAGAAAAATTAACGCAGGTAAACAAAATAAAGAAAAAGAAAATTACCTCTGGGGGGAAAAAAAATGTTGGCTGAACTTGTCAGCCTCCTGTGAACTCCAGAATTCACTCAATTTACACCAGAATTTATACCAGAATCTGCTGTTAAATAATCATTTAACTGGTTGAATCCCCCAAACAGAATTTATCTTACCAATGTAAACTTTCAATGATGAAACTTACTAAAACCTGTACCAAAGTTTGTTGCTCTAAATGATTTCTCAGACCACTGTGGTCTCTGCAGTATTTTCATGATTTCCCCTGGGCCTAGAAATCATTCAGTTCTCTTGCCTTTCATGGTGATGTCAGAAGCAGATGTGAGCTTACTACGCTGTCCAGAAGTGGCTGCAGTGGTCTGGCTGGGGTCTTTTGAATTTAATCCATGAGGATCACGCTGGGTCTTGTGAGGTACTGAGCCTGACCCACTTATGAGAGTGATCTGGTTAAGAAGTCAAAAGCAACGCAAACAGAACATTTAGATAATAATTAGGTACTGAACAGAGTAGTGCCGAGCACATGTTATAATTGAAAGAGCCCAGTGGTTTGAACTGGCCTCTGATAGAACCTGGTTGAGAATGGCAACTATAATAACATGCTGTAAAAGAATGCACACTGAAAATACTCAGGAAACCCTATGAAAGATGGCATTGCCTGCTCACTCCCCCTCCCCCCTCCCTGCCCCAAGGAGCCAGAAAGCAGACTTATTTTAGGTCACTCTGAATTTCCTTGATCTTACTTCCAAAGAAGCCCTATTACAAACAGGTAGGATCTTAAGAATTGTGGCTTGTAGTTTGACAGCATATTTATTCTGTTAATTTTTTTTTTTTGTATTATGTGGGTGTATATTGTGTGAGCTAAGTTGCTGTTCAACATTACATCTGTAGTTTAAATAGAGAAGATATTAGCAATGAATTCTGATTACATTTTCTTTCCACTTGTACAGTGTTATATTTCTCAGCAATGAAATTTTTCATGTGTCACAAGGTGCTCTCTTAAGAAGGAAAAGGCAATTGATATTTGCTCCATTTCAGAAAAAGAAAAAAAAAAGATGTTAAGGGACAGAGGTTGTGGAAATTCTTGGATCTCCAGTTTTAAAAAATTCTGAAGTTCTGTCAGCAGCAAACATTCTTTACCTTTTGCACGCTCCTTACCAAGAGTTAGTGTGCATTTAGGTTATGGACATAGCAAAATAGAGGACATATTCTGGGTGTCTGAAAATTTAACACTTGCCATTCAGTTTGTCAGTGTAGAATATGTAGAATTTTGTAGTTTTCTGAGGCACGAAATTAATCATATGATGTATGCATTTGGACTGTGAAAGTAAATTAGTTTTGTATTTTTCTACTCATTATTTAATTTAGTCACTCTTAATAAATAATTAAAAATAAACTGTGCAACAGTGAATGAGGAATACACAGTGAAAATTGAAAAAGCAATGAAATTGTGGTGTGAAGATGTGCACAGAGAACAATTCATGTGAAATTTGATATAATGTAAAAACATTTCCACTTTTGCTAATTTGGGAGTGTTAGGAAATTGGGAGGTATTCCTCATAAAGATTAAGGGTCTCACATATATGCTTTATCTCACATTTATGACAGTGTAACTGTCATCTCAGGATAGAAGAGAATGGTTGCCACTGATTGTGTAGTAAATCTGAACCTGTTTCTGTGCTTGAAACATATATTTTAATATATATTAATATATAAATATATATTTAAAATATATTAATATATATTTAATATATATAGTAGTTTGAAAACAAACTATTGTTTTGTGAAGAATCAGAAAACATTTTGACTGTCCTGGAAAAATATTGGCCAACTTTGCTATCTTAATTTGACTATGAACTAGAAGTATTTTTTTTCCTGTATCATTACCAATTATTCCTAGAGTGGGGATTCTTCTCTTTGCTCACTCTGCCCACTGCCCCTCATCTTTCAGGACTAGCACCCCATATGTTGCTGTCATGGAAAAGGCATAGACTTGTCATGGGAAGGGGCATAATCTTAAATTGGTGAGTCAGAGCCCATGATATGGATACTTACATGCACAGTCACAAAGGATTCCCCACTCACAAGGGCCAATGCTTGGTTTAATATTCACCTGCTGATGCTTTTCAATTCTTAATAATTGTACCTTTGAACTTGTGTTTTCTGACTTATGTCCAATGAGGCAATGTAGTGTGAACTTGATCAAAAGAAATATACACAATATAACATTAATGTTTTTGTCTCTTCATTTGCATGTAGTATTCATTCATGATGCTCTATAAGCACAGATTCTGGTGGTCCAATTATGTGTGGGATGGCAGTGAGACTCAAATTGAGTACAGAGCTTGCTTTTAATGCAGAAACAAAATGATTTCCTTTTAAGAATCACACACACACACACACACACACACACAAGCAATTCCACCAAATCCTTTCTTACTTCTGTAATTCCCTTCAATTAGCCATGTACATGCTGGACATGATGGCATAGAGATAGAAGGATAAGGAAAGATAAGGTAACCCATATTCTGTCTTTCTTTATACATCATTAAGCCAAAGGAAGTAAGGAAGAATGTGCATGTGTCAATATTTTTAAATGAAAACTATTTTGTTGTTTTGTACAACATTTCACTATTCTGATAAGAATAATGTACATAGATATAAGCTAAAAAAACAAAACATATAATTTGAATGATTCTGCATTTGAATTAAGTGCTTTTTTATAAAGATGACATTGCAAATATAAAGAATGGTAAAATTCATACTAATAATTTCAATTTTTAATTTGTGTTTTACTTGGAAAGGCATTAAATGACAAAAGAAAACAGAGTTGAGAGAAAGTGACCACAGAAAAAACAGGAAAAAAATTTGTTTCAGTACCCTTAAGGATACATATTTCTTGCTTTTTAAAACAAAGGCATCACTTTTTTTTTTTTTGCATTGAATCCTGTGAATATGCAACTGACCCTCATCTTTAGTGCTAAGAACCACTAACACTGCTGAAACCGCTGACCCCGTCCTCTTCCTAGACCCTCCTTCCTAGAAAGAAACCTTTGTAAAGGGGCTGGAGGATGCTTGGGTTTGCTGAACATATGTGGATGGAGAATTTAGTCCAATCAGGGGGTCCAGGTGTATCCAATGTAGTGGTTTAAAAATTTTCAAACACTGCTATTTAGCAGGTAGTGCTACTAGTCATTACACTGATGCTTTGCATGAAATTGCTGACACCTTGGAAACTGCTTAATGATACATAAAATTCTATTTTTTCTGTGTGGAATGCCACTGGGCAAGTGGGTATTACTTATAGATGTATAAATATTGTGCATATTAGCATGAAGAGTCACTTACAAGTCAATAAGCTTTCTGAACTGTGGTAGAACAAAAGAGAAGAGAATCACAGAGAAAGGAATAATTTCATAGGATTTTGTTTGATTATTTCTTAACCTTGGTAAGGTGAACCATTTCTATAAAAGGGTGATTTTACTTTTATATTGACGGTAATATAAAAGAAGCATTAAATTAGTTTTCCATTTTACCATTTAGCCTTGAAAAAGAAAATATTTGCTTTCATTTTAGAATCCTGATTGGAACAACAGAAGATTTTTGAAAGTTGGCATAGCTAGAGTTTATTGATTCCTCTAATCCTTCTCTTCCAATTTGGTCCTTGAATCTGTTCTACTCTGATTTGCTATATATATATATATGTATATATATTACATATTATATATATATATTGCAATAACCCTAGGAAAACATTTGCAAGACCATTAATAAGGACAAGTATACCATATGCAATGATTGCTTGCTAGCATTACACAATCTCAGGCTGACCCTGTGAGACAAGCCTTATGTTTCAGATTCCAAAGCCAGAAGTTAAAATATTTTTGCTTTTGTTTAGGGTTATCTTATACTTTCATTCACAATCCTATCAATGTGATCTATGGCAATGCATACATGGGAATTTTGGGGTATCCAACAACTGAGTTGAATCTATTCATGCAACTTATAAGGGTAATTTATCAATCTCTTGGAGCATCCAATTCTTGTTTCCACAATAAGGATAAGTCCTAACTCATGGAATTCTCATAAAGGTTGGAGAACATATGTGAAGTTGGGTATCTGATACTCATGATGTTCTGTGACTATTTTTCCTTTCTCCTTCCATATAAAGTTTTACATGCTTCGATGTTAGCTTCTTTTAATTTTTTAAAGAGTAAAGTTCTCACCAAATGTAAGAGTTAATGACAAGAAATATAACTCCACCCTCTATTCTGCTTCCAAACTTTAAGGCCTATTCCTTAGCTAATCGTAAAACAGATTTCTGAAATATTCCTAGTATATGTAAGGGTCTGTCTGTTTAATTAGCTTTTAATTTCTTATGTTCATAAGTGAGATAATACTGGTATGCCATTTCTTTTTAACATCTTTAGACAGAAACCTATAGTATAAAATTTTTCTGATTCATTGTAACTCCTCCACTCTATTCTATTTTGTGGATGCTAAGCAATTTATTAAATTGATTTTTGTTTGCATTTTTTTTTTTGCTATCCCTAAGCACTGAAGCAGATTATATGTACATCCTTATCATTCTAGGTCAGTATTCATGTAGGGTCAATATTCATGTATTCCCACACATATTGGGATGAAGGGTTTATTTATTTTATTTTTAATTTTTTCTTAGTATCCTGCACCAGCTACAGTTCCATCACTGATCTCCCTATTCCTGTGCCAGGAGAGCTAATCTAAACAATCTACAATAATAATTTGATAGATTCCTAACAATAACACTAACATCTTTCTATCACTTCTCAGGGTGGTATGAAGAACAAATGTAGTTGGTGAAACCTCCATTAACATTGGTGAAACCTTAGCTATATAAAATTTGGTACATATTGATTAAAGTAAGGTTGGATGTGTGGCAATAAATGGTATCACTTATGATCAAGTGAAAGGTCTTGACTCTTAGGAGTTTGAAAGGACTAACCCTTTCAGGAGGTCTTGGGTTATTCTGAAAGCATTCCACATGTGTAGACACATGTGCGTGTTAATCTTAAAAACTATAAAACCTATCTAGGGTTATTTTCATTAAAATTATGATGGAAATTAAATATAAGGACCTACATATAGGAACATGAGTGAGGTGCTCCGCCGTGGGGACTCCCCAGCATAATGCAACCTGGTCACAAAGGGAGACGCTCTTGTTTGTCTCAAACTTGGTGACTTCCCTAAGTAGCTTTAGAAGCTCACATTACAAATAGCTTCCTAATTGTCTTTGAAAACCACCCTTCCTATGAGTGTTGAGTTGTTGCTGATTGAGTCTTTTTTTAATCTTAGCCATTTTATTAAAATCCTTTAAGGAGATTTTGAGTGCCATTTTTCGGTGTCCATAAAAGTTAGGCCTAAATGCTATACTTTTACTTTTGGGTTTTTTTAGCTTTACAACTGAATTTTATCAAATCTTTATTTTTTCTTTTTTATATATATATTTGACATCAATTGTCATCCCCATGGATTTCCCACCACCATTTCACCAGTGCACCATCACCTCAGTCCCCCGTGCTCCTGTCTGCCGTCAACCCACTCCTTAGCCCCTCCCCACCAAGTGTCCCTGATTTGTCCTTCTCTTTTTGTTTTTGATGTGTTTTTATTATTATTATTACTATTATTGTTATTATTCTTTTCCTTGATCACTTATTTGGTTTCCTTGTATTCCTCCTAGGGGTGAAGCCATCTGGTATTTTTCTTTTGCCTTCTGACTTATTTCACTGAGCATAATCCCTTCCAGCTCCATCCATGTTTCTACAAATGACTCTAGTTTATCTTTTTTGATTGCTGAATAGTATTCCATCTTGCATAGGTATCACATCATCCTGATCCAATCAGCTATTTTGGGGCATTTAGGTTGTTTCCAGGTCTTACCTATTGTAAAGAGTGCTGCTATTAACATAGGGGTGCAGGTGTTCTTTTGAATCAGTGTTTTTGTGTCTTTGGGGTATAGTCCTAGGGTGGGATTGCTGGATCATATGGGAGTTCCATTCTTAGTAGTTTGAGGAACCACAACACTGCTTTCCATAATGGTTGGACCATCTTGCATTCCCACCAGCAGTGTAAGAGAGTTCCCTTTTCTCCACATCCTCACCAACATTTGTTGTTGATATGTGCCAACTACTTTTTTTGATATGTGCCATTCTCACTGGTATGAGGTGGTATCTCATAGTGATTTTGATGTACATTTCTCTGATTGCCAGAGAAGTTGAGCATTTTTTCATATGCCTGTTGGCCATTTGCATTTCTACTTTGGAGAAATGTCTTTTTAGCTCTTCTGCTCGTTTTTTGACTGGATTGTTTACTTTGCTTTTGTTTAGTCTGATTAGCTCTTTGTGGATCTTTGTGGTAAGTCCCTTGTCAATAGTGTTGTGTGCAAAGATTTTCTCTCAGTCAGTGGGTTGTCACTTTGTTTTGGTTAGCGTATCTTTTGCTGTACAGAAGCTTTTAATTTTAATGTAGTCCCAGGTGTTTATCCTCTCCATCACTATCTTTGCTTTAAGTATTGTGGCTTTAAAGATGTTATTGAGGTGTATGCCATGTAGAATTTTGCCTACTTTTTTCTTCTATATATTTTATGGTTTCAGGTCTTATGTCTAATTCCTTAATCCATTTTGAGTTGGTTTTTGTACATGGTGAAAGGCAGTATTCTATTTCATTCTTTTGCATGTAGCAGTCCAGTTTACTCAGAACCATTTATTGAACAAGCTGTCTTTATTCCATTGCATAGTCTTTGCTCCTTTGTCAAAGATTAGTTGTTAATAAGTCTGTGGATTTATTTCTGGGCTTTCTATTCTATTCCATTGGTCTATGTGTCTGTTTTTGGTTCAATACCATGCAGATTTTATTATTGTGACTTTGTAGTATAGTTTGAAGTTGGAAGTATGATATCTCCACTCCCCTTTTTCTTTAGTCAGGAGAGCTTTGGCTATTTGAGGATTTTTGTGTCTCCATATGAATTTCATCAATATTTTTTCTATTTCTTTGAAGAATGTCATTGAAATTTTTATTGGTATAGCATTGAATCTGTAGATTGCTTTTGCTTTGTCAAAAGCTTTCTCAGCATCTATTGATATGATCATGTGGTTTTTATTCTTCTTTTTGTTGATGTGATGGATTACATTTACTAGCCATTTTGATGATGTTAATTCTTCCAATCTATGAGCAAGAGATGTATTTCCATTTCTTTTTGCCTTCTATTTCTTTTAGCAATGTTTTATAATTTTCTTTGTAAAGGTCCTTCACCTCTTTTGTTAGATTTAGTCCCAAGTATTTGATTTTTTTGTTTCAATTATGAAAGGAATGGTTTTCTTGATTTCTCCTTCTTCAGATTGGTTGTTTGTATATAGGAAGGCTACTTATTTTGTGTGTTGATTTTGTATCCTGCTACTTTGCTAAACTGGCTAATTAGTTTGATTAGATTTTCTTTAGCTTTTGGGGTTCTCTATGTATAGTATTATATCATCTGCAAAGAGTGATAGTTTTACTTCTTCTTTTCCTGTTTGGATTCCTTGTATGCCTTTTTCTTGTCTTATTGCTCTGGCTAGGACTTCCAGTATCATATTGAAGAGCAGTGGTGAGAGAGGGCATCCTTGTCTTGTTCCAGACCGTAAGGGGAAGGTTTTTAGCTTTTCTCCATTGAGAATGATATTGGCTATTGGTTTGTAATATATGGCCTTTATTATGTTAAGATATGGTCCTTCTATCTGAAGAATTTCAAGGGCCTTCATCATAAATGGATGCTGAACTTTGTCGAAAGCTTTCTCAGTATCTATTGATATGATCATGTGGTTTTTATTCTTTTTGTTGATGTGATAGATTATATTTACTTATTTTTGGATGTTGAACCATCCTTGTGTTCCGGGAATAAATCCTACTTGGTAATAGTTGATCATCTTGTTAAGGCATTGTTGGATTCTGTTGGCTAAGATTTTATTAGGATTTTTGCGTCAGTGTTCATTAGAGAGATTAGTCTATACTTTTCTTTTTTTGTGTTGTCCTTGTTCGGTTTTGATATTAGTCTGATGTTGGCTTCATAAGATGTGTTGGTAGTATCCCTTCTTTTTCAATTCTTTGAAAGAGTCTATGTAGGATAGATACTAATTCATTTCTGAATGTTTTATAGAATTCATTTGTAAAGCCGTCTGGTCCTGAACTTTTATTTTTGGGAAGGGTTTTGATTACTGTTTCAATTTTACTGCTTGTAGTTGGACTGTTTAGGTATGCTGTATCTTCTTTATCTAACTTTCGGTGATTAAGTTGTACAGATTTGTCCATCTCTTCTAGGTTGTTGAACTTGTTTGCATATAGCTTTTCATAATATTCTCTGATTATTCTTTTGATTTCTGCTGTGTTTGTTGTGATCTGTCCTCTTTCATTTGTTATCCTGTTTATTTGTGTATTCTCCCATTTTTTCTTTGTCAGTCTGGCTAGAGGTGTATCTATTTTATTTATTTTTTTTTGAAGAACCAGCTTTTTCAATGACCTCTTAGATCATTTTCTTAACTTCTAATTCATTTATTTCTGCTTTGATTTTTATTATTTCCTTTCGTCCACTGGCTTTTGGGTGTTTTTTTGTTGCTCTTTTTCCAGTTCTTTAAGGTGTGAGATTAGGTTCTTTCTTTGTGTTCTTTCTAGTTTCTTGATGTGTGCCTGTATTGCTATATATTTTCCTCTTATAACTGCTTTTGTTGTATCACAGATATTCTGGAGCGTTGTGTCCTAGTTGTCATTCATCTCAAGGTATTTTTTTTATTAAAATATTTTAAAATTTACATATACTTGCCATTAATTGTAATCCCCATGTATTCCCCATCACCATCTCACCAGTGCACCATCA
>JAGFMF010011690.1:3546087-3560397 GCA_019455555.1 Galemys pyrenaicus | reverse complement strand
TGATGGTGCACTGGTGAGATGGTGATGGGGAATACATGGGGATTACAATTAATGGCAAATATATGTAAATTTTAAAATATTTTATATTAATAAAAAAAAGAAATAATGTAGCCTTATACAAAATGTTAAATCTTTATACTGCTACACCCACCCCTAGTAAAAAAGCAATAGAAACCACATATCCATCTATCCATCCATCCATCCATCCATCCATCCATCCATTCATCCATCCATCATCCAATGAATAGCTAATAAGAGCTTGTTTTGTTCCAGGTTCTGTGCAAAGCACTTTGGATATAAAGATAAATAAGACATTATCCCAACCCTCAAAGAGTTTCCAATCTAGAGGAGGAGAGAAATATTTGAAAGGATCATTTATAATAAATTGAGGGGTTTAAAAATACCAATGTAAATATAGACATAGAGATATGCAGAATCAGTTATATCTGTCTGAGAAATCAGAGAAAGTTGCACAGTAATAAATAGGATATATAGGTAAAGAATAGTTTGAAAAAGAAGCCAAAATATGTGAAGAAATGTATAATATATTTCCTGAAATTGTCCAGGACTTCTGGGTATCAGCTAAGAAACATCACCCTGAAAAAAGGTGAGTATATTAGAGGAAGTGACAAGGAATGAGGCTGGTGGAATTGTGTAAGGCTTGATATACCAGACTAAGAAGTATGGATAATCCTAAAGGTAGTGTAAAATGGATGGAAGGTTGTTTCCCTCCTCTTGCATGTTGTTTTATCTTCTTTTAGGCAAAGGAGAGCATAATTACCTGATTCTTTAGGACAATAACTGTAGTGTATGTATGGAAGATAAGTCAGAGCGAAGGAAAGTGGTTTAGAGTAAGGAGAGTCCAAGTTCAAGGGTGTAGTCCAGAGATAGTGCTGTCTTTGGGAAACAAGGAATTTGGTATTTTCCACTGAGGTAGAGATGCTATTAGATTTGTAGCTTGAATTTCCAGGAGGCTACTGAGGGCCTCAATCAACATCAAGGCCCTAAGAGGAAGACTAGGTCTGGGGGAGAGGAGTGCAGGTCCTCTTTTGGACATATTATTTTATGGTATATGGAAGAGGTGATGTTTAAGAGGCAACTGTTTCTGTGACTATAGAACTTAGAGTATCTTAGCAACCAGAAATACAGTTTCAGGAAGTCTTGAAAATGTAGAGGGTAATTAAAACCCAAGTAGGATGGGTGAGATCATCCACCAGAGAGCTATAAGACTGAAAAAAAGAAATGGATGAAGCATAAACCCTTCTTGGGAAAAATCAATATTTAATGAGGAGGAAGAAGAGGAGAAGTCAATGATATAGGAACGGAAATGAGAGTCAACATCCAAAATATAAGAGGAGCGACTCTTACATGTTTTGAATAAATGAATGAATGAGTGAATTAGAAATCAGGTCTGCACACTTTAAGAAAATGAAATAATTTTGAAAGGGTGTAGATTGCCCCTCTCTGAAATTTAAAAATGCAGTGGTGAATAAAAATGGTAGAGAAAGCTATAAATGATTAAGACTGATATGCTCCTATTTTGATGTTTTCTCAATTTTTTATCTATTAAGTATAATGGTTCTGAAGCCTGTAGAATTAGATCCAATATTTGTCCAAGTAGAAAGAATAAGAATATGCCCAAAATATTCAAGGAAAGCGCTCATTACTAAGAGTGTGATGCTTTTACACTGAGGAACAGTCTCACTGTGTTACTGGGGACTTCTGGCACTAGCTGTTTTCTCATTGACATTCATGCCAAGGTTCCCACTGATTCAATGTATGGGGGAGAGCACTAAGACAAGCCTTAACTTAGTACCCAGGAGGAGTTGCCATGGCATACTCCCACTGCCTTTGGAAGAAGGGAGTGTTTGCTTACAGGATGTCAGGCTTCTTAATTCTAAAAATCACTGTTCATTGGAGGAGTAGCTGACATTTTCTTCATCTAATGGCTGCAAATTGGAGACAACTGGGAAAAAAGATTCATAGAAAAAAAAATCTTTTTTTTTGCAGCATCCTTTATAAACTGTGACAATTGCATCTTGATAATTATTCATTTAATTTCAGAGGTTTCAGGAGTTCAAACAGAGGCAGCATGATTCATAAAATTTAAATAGTAGCAGGTAAAGTCAGATCTGTGACAGGGAGCAGGAGGCTGCCACAGTGCAATTAGAGATTTCTGGATCATGGGGCAGAGAAGGTGAAACTAATTAAAACGGCTGCAACTTCAGGCCATGGCCTTGCTCAGAAGGCTTTAAAATTTTAGTTAGCACATTCAAATGATTAACTCAGATGGTACTTTAACTCATTCAAATAAAAACTGTTACTGGGTCACAAATTGTGGATGCGTGGCACAAAAACTTAGAAAAACATAGACAAGATGACCTGCATAGGCAGAACAAAAAATGACCTGATAGGTCTTTTCTAAATAATAGTTAATACATACACACAGGACCTATCATAGGCCCTTTATTTCTCTAAGTGCTTTAGTTAATCATTTAATTCTTATATCAACTCTTTGGGGTGGGTATCATTATTATCATTGTCATTTTGCAAGACATTATAGTCAGTAAACCATATGAACCTAGGGACTCAAACACAGGTTCTCTAACTGCTAAATCTAAATTCTGAGAAGTCTGAGGATGATATGTGTTATTTTCTGATTAAAAAGCATCATACAGGGAAAGTCCTTTGTAAACTATAAGCACCATTACAGTAGGTAAACACAAACACGAAAAAGAGGAGAGTAGGAGGAAAAATATAAGAAAGAAGTAGAAAAAGAATAGGTAGACGAGAATGAACAGGAGGAAGACAAAATGAATCAAAATAAAAAAAGGAGAGAAAATTTTGATGCCTGGCATGTACTAGCAACCTCAACCCTCTCAGCCCCATATCTGGCTCTGTGCCCATTGTCCAGAATTCCTATGATGTTTGTTCAACACATCACCTGGAGAGGATGAATCTTGTGACCCAGAATCATTGCTTGTTCCTTCTAATTCCTGCTGCCTTCTATGTGTTTTCCTCCCTCTCTCAGATCCCCTTGACACATTCCCAACATCTCCATCCTTTGAAGTCTACCTCAAGTGTAGCTCTCCTGGCAAAGTTATAGAAAGTACTCTAGCTTTCAGTAACTGTTGAGCACCATGGAATTTTAAAACTTGGCCAACTTTAGGCATTCCTGGCTCAAATTGCTCATTTGATAAAAGAGGATAAATTGAGACCTATAGAGCATATATATTAACAGTTGCACATGGTCATCGGCTAGATGTGGTAGTGCTGGAAAACATTCCACTTCTCTACTCCAACCCACATTATTTACTGTCTACAATGTACAGTTAATTGTATGTGTATTCTCTTTCTAAGTGCTCATTCATACTCAAGAGTCAGGACCAGGTCTTTTAAACTTTGTATCCTCTGCTTTACCTGGCACAGGGGTGTATATAATAGGTGCTCATTAAATAATGGACTAAATACGAACTAATGAGTTTTCTCTTTTGAAGGTAACACCTGTTCAGAAATAGTAAAGAAAACTAAAAAAACGATCATCATCTTTACTCTCATGCAGGACAAATATTTTCTATAAAATTCACCTAGGAACAAATATTATCCATACATATCAGAGATTATCTTCAAATTTTTAAATAAATGCATCTTTCAAAAGAGTCTAAACCAATGCATCCTCATTAGCCCTTTTGTGTTCTGTTAAGCAAACAGAATACTTGTCTCTTTCCCAGGGCAACAGGAAACTTATCTAGTGACAAAACATGTGAATTTTTCCTTCTTCAGCTTCTCTACAAGTGGTAAATAGAGCAAAGAAGTAGCTTAAACCATTAAAGGCCTCATTAAGTACTTACTGGCAATTGGTCAAGATTAATGTGTAGGTATATTTACTGGACAAAGTGCATGGGAAGCTCATATTTATTAAACATAACAAATTATAAGGAAATAAATTGGTTGATTATCTTTAATCGGAACATCCCAATTCAACATATTATCAGGAACAAATATGACAACAGATATGAACTTTGGGTGAGTATCATTTTCATACTATATATTTACCAATTATTCCAAGAGTAGTATTAATAACAGGTAATAATCACATTCTTGAAAGGATTATTAATAGTGTTGTAAAATGAGAAATCATAAGACGAGGCAGGAGGATCAGTGATAAGCCATACTGACATGAAGGGACCAGAGAAAGTCCTCTAGTTGTAATGAAAATACGTGGCTGGCTGCTTTCCAAAGGTGAGGCCAAAAGGAAAATAGGAGAAATCAACAGGTATTAAATAATAGCAATGTACCATGCTCTGTGCTATATCCTTCACCAACATGATGTTGGTTCAACCTCACCAAAAACCCTTGCATTTGATGATTTTAACCCTACTTTTCAGGTAAGGATGCCAAAATTTCAAGGGATGAAATGGTTTGTAAATGGTAAGTCTGGTCTCAAACCCATATCTGTATGACATCAAATCGTGTAGACATTGCTGGCATCCTTCTCACCATCCTTTGCCACTCTGCTTTATTCAAAGGACAAGGGGATTGAGCAGCTTTGTGTCCCAGTGGCAGCTGCAATTTTCTCCAGCCCCAGGCAGTCCATCTTGACTTGTCTAGTGAGCTCTTGCCAGTGATGTATTGAGATGTGGACCACAACAGCCATCTGGCCAAAGAAACACGAGCAGGAGTCTGCCCTGGAAACTACTCTAGGTGGGTTCTTTTTTGTTTTTAAAAATAACACACAGAAGAGAAACACTCTTCGGATTTTGGGTACTGTTGTCACCTGTAATCAAAGAGATATGATTGTCCTGCTAACAGCAAGCGGGAGAAAAGATGGAAAGTGCTTGAATTGCTGAATTCACTGGCCTGAGACTGCCGGGTTCCAGCCCTCTTATTATGTGAAAACACATAGTTTTCTTTTTGCTTAAGCAACTGTTAGTATTGCAGCCCCAAGCATCTTCCCAGATACAAATTTCATGTCCTTTTAACAAAATGAAATTGAATTAGAATCAAAACAAAACACTTCTGCCTGAGAGGGTTTGTATGGGTAAGCTGAAATTGTTCAAGGCATGTGAGGAGGCAAATATCTCACAGAAAGCAGGAAAGGATAGTCGAACAAGAAAGTGATGACCATGTCTGTGGAGACTTGCTAGATCCAAGCGTAGACCCAACCCCACATCTCACCTGTAATGTGCCCTTTCCTCAGAGAATCTTAAGGGCCCTAGGGCAGAGGGAGCTCTTTGTTTTGGGGAGGTTCTGACCAATATATTCTCTTTGGTCTTTTAGTTCTCCTCACCAAAGGGGGCAGCTTTTTGGAATGTGTCCAACCTGCAGATAGCAGTATCAATTGTTCAAGCTGGAAATACGGCTTGCCATCCCTTCCAGCCTGCATGTTCCCTAGACTATGTGTGTTACCTAGATTATAAAGAAGATTACCATTACTTAGAACTGGTTCCTTGAAAACCAGTTATGTGGGTCTCCGATACTTGGCAAGACTGGGACTGGTCCAGGTTACTGTACTTTAAATAAAGGGAAGTCTCCCATACCTTTTTACTAAGGGGTTCTGCATAGTTTCACAGAAATATAAAAAGGGCAAAGGTCATAATATGAATTCTTATGGTTTAAGAACAAAGCAGGGCCTTTGTTAAGCACAAGGGGCTAAGCACTGTACTATGAAGCATCCGTAGCCACTGCCACACGAGTTCAATCCCTGGCCAGGGAGGGGACCCACATGGTGCAGCAAACCTCTCCTGCCATGCCTGCTGCTCCCTTCAGCAGTGTATTTCAGTCAATCTTCCTGTTCTGTTCCCCACTCTGTCTCTGATAAATCCTCTCACCACACCACATGTCTGACCTGTACCCCAGTGCTTGTATGCATAAATAAATAAATCTTTAAAAAAAAAGAACAAAGTAGAATTTCTGAAAAATAAGAAGATAAACAGATACAAACATATATATATATATATATAAATAAACAAATCAAGAAGGACAACCAAGAAAACCTGCAGAAAGGATGGAGAGAATAGAGACATATAGATGTGGGTGCACACCCTGACTGCCATTGTGTTTCTCCAGACCTCTTCCCTCCCACGTTCCTCATCTGCTATTTGGGGATAACTGTTACTTGGAGGGAACATACTCATCACTGCTATTTGAGGTTGTGGAGGGGTTGAAGGTAGCATTCTCATACTTTGAGAACATTTGCACAATACTTTCTGCCCTAACACTTTTAAGTGGACTAATCTCTATCAATTCTCAAAATCTTTTGTGGTAACTATTTGCCCATTTTGAAGATGTGGAATTGAGGCTAGGAAAGGACAAATATCTGGAAATCACAAAGTTGGGACAGAAGGTTGAATACAGGGTCACTGATTCCATTCATGTCCGCACTGAGAAAGTCTTGGGGTGCAGAGCTGCACCTCCGACCCAGTCCAGATTCTCCTTTTGCTACACACTCAGGGAAACTTCTTTCCGGAGCGTTGCTGCCTGCCTTGCTTGTAAAATTTCTGAGCTCTGACCCATTCTAGTCATTACCCACCCACTTGTTCCTGCTAAAACATTTTTCCTTTTCATAATCTGCCCTCAGACTGCAGTTGGTGGTATTGGGTAATTTTTTCATCCAAATTTAAGCCTCCCTTGATTTTACAGGGATTTCTTTATTTTTCTGGTGAGATCATCAGTTATTTTAAGAGCTGATGTTGAAGCCTCTAATAGGAAAAGCCACTGAGACAAAGGCCTCAGCCCAAAGCAAAAATGTCCAATTAGAGGTCAACAGTGTACTGGGGTGGGTGTGCCTTTTGTGATTTCTGGGTGGCCTGCACACCCTCTCTGCCACTTCACAGACTTACCCCCGCCTTTTTTCTTTCCTCCTGCCTCCCTTTTCAGTTAGAGACTGCCAGGGAAAAGCCTAGAGCCCTTTGCTACCACCCCTCCCACCCCCCTATTCTACCCCAGACCTTGATGAACTCCAACTAGTGGCTTTTGGGGTGTATCCCTTGGGCTGAAAGATCCTGTGAGGAGCTAGAAGTAAGATGATCTGCTCCTCTTGACTTAGTGATAGAGCAGGAAGCAAGAAAGAGCTGCGTAGTGTGACCTGCTATATGCAAAACTGAAGGTTTTCTCTCTCTCCCGGGCGGGTCATGTTGGCTAGGCATGCACTGAGGAGAACCTGCCTGGATGAGGTCTGAGTTGGATCTAGACATTCCTTAGATTCCCTAGTCAGATCTAACTGGCTGTGTGGGACTAGGTTTAAGAGGATTGGCCCAGGGAATTCCTTCTCTCTGCTACTTATGTATGAGCTGTGCTAGTCAGCCATAAATCCACTCCAGGCGAAGATTCCCACACTGAAGGCTAATCATGCCTTCATCAGAATTTATATGACTTGCTGCTTCTGCAGAATCCTCTTTCTAACTGACCACACATTTACAATATGCTGTTCCTGGACACTGTCTGCACGCCCTAAGCTGTGTCAAGCAATATTAACATCTACAAGCTTTGCTCGAGGTTGACGTTTTAGATCATGGGGGTGGTGTAGTTTTCTCTGTTACTTCATTCCTTCCAGACTGACATTTTTTTACTTTGTTACTTTCCCTCCTCCCTCCCTCCCTCCCCCCTCCCTCCCTCCCCCCTTCCCTCTCTCTTTCCCTCCCTCCCTCATTCCCTTTCTCCTCCTCTCTCTCTCTCCCTTCCTTCCTTGCATTTTGTCTGTCCTAATCTTATAAGTGTTGCTAGTTTCCATGGGTGTCATACCAGGCATTTTAATAAAGATAACCTGACATCAGAATATGGTTTCTACTGGCCCTGGGCATGACTCTGTGTGCTGGTCTCCTGCGATGACTCGTTCCTGTGTCAGATATGGAATAAGGTTCTCCAAGAAAGACTGATTCTTGGATAAAGGGTGCATCCCAGGGAGTCCCAGAAATTGTGACACACACCTAGAAGTGAGTCATGTGCACAATCCAGCTCAGTATTGCTTTCTTTGGAAAGCCTTCTCCAAACCTGCAGCTCTCATGCTGGGCTACCTACACAATCTCTTCTCTACCATCTGATGACCCCTGTGTGCTGCTGTTGCTTTGCTTGTCACTCTCTCCAGACAGACAGTGACATCAGGTGTTTAGCCAGATACTAAACATCCTAGTGTCCCTAGTGCCCAGCATATTGTCTGGCTCATAATAAATTGCCAATAAAATGTTTGTTGAGTCAATAAATGGATGAGGTGGACCTGTGGATTCTCTCTGGAAAACACTGGTTCAGATCTCATATCACAGTCTTCTCTTTGGGAGGAAATGCCCAGATTGTATCGATGCATATTTGATTAAAATAATGAGCAAAGCACAGTACAAAAATAAATGACATAGAATTAATAATTAAAATGTCCCAAGATACTCCATTTAAAAATCATTAACGGGATACATACCAAACAAACTATCAAACACAATGATAACTGGGTTTTATTTTCAGCAAAAACTGTTGGATTGATCTATCATGTCATTTGCTCTGGATTTCAAGTTCTGGGTTGTGTCAGGTATCAGGTATATCTTAAGTGATGCCCTAAGTAATGTAAAGTTGTAACAGTAGAGAAGAGGAAATTAAACACATTGCCAAAGAAACCTGTGACTAAGCTATCTTATAAATCTTGCTTCCTTATCCTGTGTGCTTTCCTTTCTTCAGTCAATTGCCATCTTCATCTTTTTGGTTCTCAGCACATAATTTATTTTTAATTTTTTTTAATTTATAATTTCTTTTAATTTACATATATTTGACATCATTTGTAATCGCCATGTATTCCCCATCACCGTAACACCAGTGCACCATCATCAGCACATAATTTAAATGTCTGCTTCCTTCTAGCTTCCAACTTTGCCTGGCCTCTTCATAATCTTTTTTGCAAAATAAGTTTCCAAAGTAGTTAAATGTAGGTATGTACAGATCAACCAGCAAATGCTATAAAAATGCATGAAAAATACATGCTTACCTACCTCTAATAAGATGCTGCACATTCATGGTTTTCTCAACTTAATGGATGACATGTTGCCCTTTCCCTAAGAAAAGTCCTTGAATTTGATGCAGAAAAATTCATAGGATACTTTTAGGATTTTTGTAATAGTTTTTTTTTTTTTTACCAGCTGACAACAGTTTATCTTGGTTTCCTTGAGAGAAAGCAATCATACCTGTAGACATACCAACCAAGTTTGCTTTCTAACATCACCCTGACAAAAATCACTGTTCCTGGTACTGGTCTGTAAAAGGGGAAAGGCATCAGGATGAGAGTTACCAATTTATTACAACTATTAAAAATAAATAGTTGACAAACGAATGTGTGCTTCTCCCCCCCACCCAGAGTACAAGGAATAGATAGCATGAATATTTGCTTGGGCTAAACTCACCTTGCCAATCACTCAGTTCTCTGGCAGTTAACAAAAAGGTTTTTAAGATAGAAACTAACTATTTAGCCTCCATTAATCATTCATACTGTTCAAACACATCATCCAGTAACTGAAGAGGGGTTAATGGTAGCTAAGCTTGAGTCTGCTGTCAAAAGTAGGTTTAACTTTCTATGAACTCACTGGACACAAAGAATGCTGCCTGCTTACTATTCCAAATGTCACCAGCTAGGAGCAAACGGATGACTACTAATGGTAATTAAATACCTCTGAAGCCATTTGTACCAACAACAAAGAGTTACTGTCAAAACTTGAATAAAGTCCATCTGCCCATTTAAAAAGAATGTTAACATTATATAATGATAAAGCAAACAGCAACAACTAAATAAACAGATAAATAACTTTGGTGATAACATTTCTCTAGATGGACACTTGATTTCTTGGGTCTTTCCCTTGGAAACAAGAGATTAATGAAAATAATGCTGTAAACCATAGCTTTTCAATTCCACTTTGGTCCATGAAGTAATCTGAAGGAAGTTTTTAGAAAACATTCTTCCATTTATTCCCCAAAGCGAGAAAAAAATAGTTTGAATTTTTTTTTTACTTTTATTTTTCTGCCTTGCAAACTTCCAAGATTTGAAATTTTTATTAACTTTTTAATTTCATATGCTCTCATTTCCTTCAGTGAAGAGAAAAAAAAAAGGTTGGATTTTTCTGCTTTCTTTCTTCAGAGCACAGAACCCTACAGTTGCTACTTCTTGTACAGATGGATTGACAGCCCAAGGTTTTTCTTTGGTGGGCTTATCTATTCAGTTGCCCCTGAGGTCCTGGCAAGGGGCTATCTGATTTCTGTTGGACGTCCACTGCATCTTCATCTTTTTCTACGGCAACAAGACAAAATATGAAAAGATATTGCATGAAAGAGGCAAATGGTGAAGAATATCTAAATGCTTTTGAAATGCACCTAAAAATCCAGGAGCAGTCAGAATAAAAGTGCACAGAGGGTTCTGAGAGGGAGCTAATGCATTCATCAAGCCTTTGGAAAGGCAGTTTCTTGTAAAGATATGGACTTCATTAAATCAGTCAAAGGCTCTTTAATAGCTCTCTTTTGCCAGGAGGTAGAAGTACTTGTATATCTGATGGTTCAGTTCTAGTTAGAAGAGAAAGTAGCAGGTGAAGAGGAATAGCAGAGGCATTAGTAGCAATTGTAGAGTGGGGGATGGTGATGGTGGTGAAAGAGTGATGAGAATGTAGACATTTATGTATGCCCTAACATAATACTTAAAGTGGCAATGAAGGGAGAAATAACAAAACAACACTTGGAGACAGACATCAAGGATAAGAAAGAAAAATAAGTACATGAATCTAAAGCAATAGCTGTGTCAATTAGATTTAATATTCCAAATAATGGAAAACTTAAACAATGGGGAAATTTATTGATTTACTTAAATGGGAAGTTTAAAGTTAGTCAAGCTTCAGGCTTGGTTTGATCTAGTTCAATAATGTTCCTAAAGACTCTGTCTCTTTGCTCTGCTTTTTGTTCACAGTATCAATTTTATCCAAGACATTTTACACATGGTTATAAGATGATTGCCAATTGCATTCTTTCTCTTACATGGAGGAAAATTGGGGGTCAGGGGAGGAAGCAGAAAAAGAGGAAGAAAGAGATGAAGAGGGAGAGGCAAAGGGAGAAAATCTTTCTTCCACCCAAAGTCTTGGATTTCACTCTGATAGGACCAATTTAGGTTATTTTGGCAATAGGAATAAGTGTAAACTAATGTGTAATTCAGTGCTCACATCTGGAATTGGGGAAATCAATGACTCTCAAACTGCAAAATGGCAGCCGTGCTGCAAAAAGGAACGGGCCAGATTTCGCAAAGCAAACCCAGTGTATGCCATGACCCAGGCATACAAATTCTCCGTGGTTCCAAAAATAGACATTCCATTAAGTATGTTTCCCCTGTTTCCTTAAGAGAACTATCTTAGAATAATTTATTCTATTCCTCAAAGTATAGTTCATGGACTACAATTATAAGTATTTAAATGCAGATTCCTGGGTCCTTTCCAAGACCATCTGAATCATAATTTCTCTGAGTGGTATTTGGTAATATGCAATTACAGCAAGTTTCCTTGTTTTTTTTTTTTTCCAAAGCAAATGAAATAATATATCAGAACAAAACTACTCTTGGACTTTGTGAAATATATAGTAGTTACTATATTTTTATGCCTGGGGTGCAAGAGGGAAGGGTAGAAGGCATCAACCTATTAGTGGGAAGGACACTAAAACTCAAGTGGTAGTGAGGTGAAGCTTACATACATGAAGTGCAGATGTACCCCCAATATTTATATAATGTTTTTAAATCAGTAAAATTATATTGCATTTAAAATATATTATTTTGTAACTAGTAAGTACTGGGGTACTATGCTGAGTGTTTAGGGTACAATCATTAATATAGCATATTTGACAGCAGCCCTCTGGGAGCTGGTAGTATACTACTGTGCTTTCTAATACAGTGGCCACTAGTACATACAATCATATAAATTTAAATTAAGCACCCTTCATTTGTAAAAAGTAATTAAGTAAAATCAAAATATCATTATTCAGTTGCAGTATCCACATTTCAAATTCTTAACAGCTACATGTGGCTAGTAGATCTTGGACTGGCCAGCACAGATGTAGAATATTTCCATCATCATAGAAAATTCCATTGGGCAATGCTGATAGTAGAATCAAACAGACTTCAGTTTAAATCATGGTTTCAATGCTTACTATTTATATGACTTTGGAAAATTTACTTAATTTCTCTGAAGCTCAGTTTCTTGATTTGTAAAGTAGGAATAGCTGTGCACAGAGTTATAGTGAAGATTCCAGGAAATAATATTGGGAAGGTTTTTAGGTACATATCTAGCACATGGTAAATAGTCAAACATTCTGAACTATCTTCACTGTTTTTAGTACTGAACACTGTAGATATTAGAGGCATTTCATGCCTCTTTTTTCTTTTTAATATTTATTTTATTTATTTATGCATACAAGAGTTGGGGTATAGGGCAGAGGTACTGGCGGGAGAGGATTCACAAGAGACAGAGTGGGGAGCAGAACAGGGAGATCTACTGAAATACACTGCTGAGGGGAACAGTGGGTAAGACAGAAGAGATCTGCTGCACCATGTAGGTCAGTTCCCTGGTCGGCTCCTGTGGCTAATACCTTGATAGTGCTAAGACTTAACCTGTTGCGCCACCAGACCTTGGAAGGACAGGAGAAAAGAAGTCTTTGTTATGGTTCCCTTGTCACTCAGATTCCCTTCTAGAGTTCTCCAGTAGATGTTTCTAAATTAGAATGATGAACTGCCAAATCACTCACTATACTTCACTGCATCTAAATGCAGGGTAATTTTGAGATCCACCCAAGTCTTTCTTCTAGTGTTAAATGGTAACTATGGGTCATAAAGGTAGTGTGGCTTAAAAAATGTACTAAGTGGGCACAGCTAATTGGGTGAATTTATAAATATATATATACACACATATACACACACATATATATATTACATCACTGTTCACTGTTCATTTTTGTATAACTTATACTATCTCCTCTCAGTTGTAAAATTCTCACCACAAATTCACCGGTAAACCATCACCATAGTAATTGGATGAATTTATTAACATTACCTTTGTTAGAGTTATCTACTAGCACAGGGTAGAAAACAATTTTTATTTCCAGGACCAACCACAATCAACTGGTTGTCTTTGAAAACTACTGCAAGATCGAATAGAACACAGCAAGAAAGAAATCTGAAGGGCATGAAAGTTGGGGAGGATGAGCATACATTTACATATTTATCAAGAATTTTTAAAGAACATGTTGATTACAGAAATGAATAAGTTTCTTGATTTTGGCTAGTATTGCCAATTTTAGCCACAATAAGTACATTAAAGTTTATCTAAGGCCAAAGATCACCTCAGACCTTCTTTATTTGAACTTTAATCCCATGAGTCATTGACTTCGCTTTCTGTGAGTCGAAATCCTTCACTGCTTACAGGCAGGAAGCCGGAACAGCATTTTACATTTCACTGTTATTTAGATTCAGATGACAGCTTTTGAGCTATGTACTATCACTTAGCTCCCCAAATGAGTGAAAACTAGGAGGAAATAAATAGAGACCTACAAATCTTCCAGAAATGCAATTTCACAGTGTCACTTCCTACTCAGGAGCCCACAGTGACTCCTTACTACTCATAAGCATCTCTTTAACTTTCACGATGTTCTATATCCAATTCCACAGCCTATGAGTCTAGTCATAGTTTTTACAACTCACAGACAGCAATAGCTACTCCAGAGCATCTCAAAGCTACACCGTGTACAGTTTATTTTTCCCAAGTATAGTGCCATATATGTTGGTTTGGTCATCTCACAAACCTCACAGATTACTTGCATTTAAAAAAAAAAAATATCTTACATGTCTTCCTAACTTCCTGGTTGCAGCTCTATGTAGGCACTAGATGGTAAAATCCTTGAGGCAGGGCCTTTTTAATAGTTATTGGGCTTAATCAGTATTTTTTTAAGATTTATTTATTTATGCATACAAGCACTGGGGTACAGGCCAGAGTCACAGGAGGTGAGAGGATTCACCAGAGACAGAGTAGGGAGTAGAATGGGGAGGGGGAGATCGATGGAAATACACTGCTGAGGGGAGCAGGGGGCGAGGCAGGAGAGGTCTGCTGTGCCTCGTGGGTTCCCTCCCTGGCCAGGGATCGAACTCGCGCTGCTATGCTGCCACAGTCTTCACAGTGCAGCGCGCAACCTGCTGGGCTACCAGGGAGGCCCTAATCAGTATTTTTTTTTTCTTTTATTAAAATATTTTAAAATTTACATATATTTGCCATTAATTGTAATCCCCATGTATTCCCCATCACCATCTCACCAGTGCACCAT
>JAGFMF010011690.1:3446331-3545761 GCA_019455555.1 Galemys pyrenaicus | reverse complement strand
TGAGTAGTATTCCATCGTGTATATGTACCACAGCTTCCCGATCCACTCATCTGTTTTTGGGCATTTAGGTTGTTTCCAGGTCTTACCTATGGTAAAGAGCCTAATCAGTATTTTTTATTTTGTTTCTAGGTTTCAGTATTTTAAGAAATGTGATTGATTCCCTAATTGTAAAGAAAACCCAAAGCGAAGTATTACTATTATTTGCTGTTATAAAGTTATTGTACTGGAAATTTGTCTGACATGTATAAAGGAAGTAACAGAATGCTGTCTTCAAAAGGGATTGACTGACATTGAAATAAAAATACATCTTTCTTCTAATAGCTTCCCTGAGGCAGCTTTTGAGGAGAAACCTGACTATCTGACTATAATTTCTGAAGGAAGATTTAAGGCATAGGATGTATAACTAATGAGAACAGGGATACTGTGGGCAGATATATCTAGATATATTTTATAGCAATAAATTGCAATTAATAATCACAAGCATAAAATATCAAACATTTAATATGTTAAAATATTTGATTCATACTTTCCCTCGATATTAAAAAATTCTACTACCAATATGTTGTGAAACAGTAAAATAACTATACTAAAACTGGCTTATTTTGCTACCTTTTGGACTATGGATTTAAATTAGAGTCATTTTCAACCCAAACATTTTTTTTTTGTCTATTTTCAATATTTCATATGGCAGGTTTTTTATTAAATTTATTTAATTATATTTGACATTATTTGTAGTCCTGGGGCTTTCCCACCACCATTTCACCCGTGCACCATAACCTCAGACCCTTGTGCTCTTTCTGCCCTCATCTTCCCCACCTCCCCTCAATGATCCCTTTGATTTACCTTTGACCTTTTGTTCTTCTTGTGTTTTTGGTTTGTCTGTTTGCTTGTTTGTTTGTTTTTGGCTGGAATTGCTCATTTCCTAGAGCTCTCTCATTATTATTTTATTGTATTATATTGATTTTCCTTTACATTCCTCCTAAAAATGAAGTCATCTGATATTTTTCTCTTGCCTTCTAACTTGTTTCACTGAGTATAATTCCTTCTAGCTCCATCCATGTTTCTATAAATGGCCCTAGTTATCCAAATATTTTTTATCTTCTTTTGTTCCAACTAAAATCATGAATGATTTGAAGGGGAGAAATTGAGAAAAACTGAACCCGGGTAAAGTTAAAGTGATACTAGTTTTATTAGTGAAAACAAATTTATAGAACATTTACTCAATATGAAAGAAAACACCTTTACCTTTGTTTAGCATCAATTAATACCAGGTGCAAAAATTTAATTTTATAATATTATTACTTATTGTTGGGAAAATTTATTCTTAGTAAATCACAGCAGTGGTAAAATTATTTGAATTCTGGAGTTTTGAAAATATGACATTCTCTCTCTCTCTCTTTCTACCACTGCCCCTCACTCCTGAGGGCTTCTTGTTATATTAGAGCTAGTGTCTAATTTAAAAAAAAAATCTTCATTAAAAAATGAACAGCTTCATAAGAAAATTACAAATGGAATTACATCTTATAATACAAATGTACAGATAACTTTCTTTTGATGAACTAAAGGTTGTTTTGTTGTAGGCCCTTCTCCTGTAGGTTAATACCAGAGTAAGAGAAAGAGGTTGTATCCTAAGTGGGAGGAATATTGTGACTATGGTCTGATTCAAGGTGCTACCCAATGTACGGATATCTTTTACTTTAATTAACTTTTTTTTTTCTTACATCGTTGTAATCCCCTCAATTCTCCTACCATCATATTACCTCTTGTCTTTGCACATCTCATGCCTTATTGCTAGAAACACCCTTCTCTGCCCAAATTCTATTCATCCAGTAGACTCTAAGAAACTCCTATGTACTCCAACATGCACAGACACATACATGTACACATACACACGTACACTCCCTTGTCTAGGTTAGGGACCTTTATTATCCCAGTGTTCTCATAGCACTTTGGACTTGTCACTGTCAAAGTAGGTGACACCTGTACTATTACTTGTCACCTGCCTTGGTTTTCTCTATACTTGTTCTTTGAAGACCGGTATTTTTAATTTACACAGTGTTAACATCTAAGTCAATGCCTGCCCTTGAGTAGAAACTCTTTGTATATTGGCTTAATGAATAGATGAGTCAAAAACATTTCATCCAAGATTCTTAAGAATTACTGAATAAATAATCAACCAATTCAATTTTCTTATTAGATTATTAATTCTTCAAGGATGAGAATGGAATCTGACTTCATTAAATCTCAGTACCTGGAACTATACAGTGGTTTTAAAGAAATGCTTACTGCCGAGTGAATTGCTAATTTCAAGTATAATCAACAACTGTAATAAAGTTCTTGATATATTCTTTCTTTTCTTTTAAAGATTTATTTTTATTTATTTATGCATACAAGAACGAGGGTGCAGGCCAGAGTTGGGGTATGAGAGGATTCACCAGAGACAAAGTGGGGAGCAGAACAGGTGGATCTACTGAAATACACTGCTGAGTGGAGCAGCGGGCAAGAAAGGAGAGGTCTGCTGCACCATGTGTGTCAGTTCCCTGTCCAGGGATAGAATTCATGCTGCAGTGGTTGCTGAAAGCTTGATTGATAGTGTTGAGACTTAACCCTTTGTGCCAACAGGGAGACCTTTGATATTTTCTAACTGGTAAAAGTTGGGGCAGAAGGAAATTGGTTTTCTCAACAGAGAATACTACTTTGTAATTTTGTGAATTTCAATAAGTCAATGATTTTAGAGCAGCTGTTCCAAAGTTTGTCTGATAGTGAGAATTGTCTGAATTAGCTAAAAATATAGCTCTCCTTTTCCCATCCCAGACCTATTGCAATGGAATCTCCATGACTAGAGGCTTTTACATTTTTTTCTGAGGTAATTTTTCTATGATTCAGGAGGCCTATTCAAATGACTGGAAAGTAATTTTACTTAAGCACTTGGATAGCTCCATTTTATAATCAGAGTTATGAATGTGACTTTCCCTAAGGTTATACAAAGTACATTCTAGGTAAGTGCATCAGAATGATTCCAAATACCAAAAAATTCCAAATAGTGGGGTCCATAATGATCAGAATTCTTTTGTGATCCACATTTTCTGATTTGCAAACCCTAGGTCTGTTCAAGTTACATTTAAAAACAAGATAAATAAGTCACAGTGAAACTTTACAATCATCTAATTCTATTCTTTCATTCCAACACTTTCTAAATGATCACAAATTCAATGATGGTTCTCACCAGAGAGCAATGATTCTATTTGTGACAAATCTCTCTCTTTCTGCACTTTGTTATGAAAATTGTTTTTATCAGTTTTGTTCATTGCTTTGTTGTCATGAATGACTTTCTAAATAGCACAGCTATACGTACCTGGTAAAGATACTAATAAATTAAAATTAACAATAAAGCATAGCATGGTCAAGCTTGCACTGGGGATGTGAACCTCTGATCCCCAAGATTTCTCTTTAGAACTCTGAAGACTTCGGCATCCAGGAATAAGGTGAAAATGGCTCCTTTTCCAAGAACTGGCGATTCTCATGAACTGACCATACACACCAGGTGAGTGACCTTCCCCCTGTACACCAAATATGTGCACATGTGTCTAGCAGCTCCCTGGCACCACAGTAAAACAAATTATGAGGAACAAAGGACCTTAGCCTTCCGGGGCTGCAGAGCGAGGCAAACTGCAGAAACACACAAAAGACACAGAACAAACAAGGAAGAACTAACTCACTAATGAACAGGACAGGAAACCAAACCAGAAAAACAAATAGGCAGAGAAAGCAACTGGTGATCAAACAAAGGAGCAGAATGACTCTGTGGAACCCAGGAGCCTGGTGCTCAGCTGGGGCCCACCTGCTGAACAGGTGGAGGGAAACTGCTGGGGATGAAGCCTTTTGTGGGTCCCAGTTTCCTCTCTTCCACACCCTGAAATAAGTAGGGTGGTGGAGCAACCAGAAGAACTGTGTCTCTGGCTCTGAGCTCTTTTTCCTTAATGGAAGACCCATAAACACTTTAATACCAAAAGCCCATAGACAGGGCAGTGGTTACAGCAAACAAGTAGTAGGCAGGAAGATATGAAAGTGATCACAGTTATACTGCTCACTGCATTAAAGGAAAGCTGCTGTTTGCTGTGTAATTGGGTTCAACTATAACCATCTTTAGGGTGAGGATGACAATTTAGAATGATAATAAATAAATATATATGTTTGAAAATACCTTTCTTCAGGGCACTGTAGTATAAATGAACAGACATACATTAAAGACAAATAGCAAATATTTATTGAGCATCTACTTTGAACTAGATATTGTGTCTTGGTCCTCTGTAGAATCAGTGCTATAAAATGTAGAGATAGATTTCATTTAAGACAACCAACTGATGTAATGATGCATGTGTACAAGTACCTAATAAGACTGGTTTTATTAACATTTGTTCCACCAAGTGCTAATTTGAAGACTATTTAGGGTGGGGTAGAGGTGTGCATGGGGATTTGGTAGAGAATATTAAAAAATATTCTTTTTAAAAATGGGACACAATGAATTTGCCATTTCCTGACTCATGCACAGCTTTCCACAGTGAAAATACCCAAATCCTATTTTCTTAGTGAAATTATATTTGTCCTGCTTGAAAATGCTGTTGTATGTTTACTTAAAGGAAAAAAAAAACTTCAAACGTAAATTAGACTATTTCTGCATTGCTTTACTTTAGACTGACCATAAGAGGAATTACTTTTCATGGCTTTATAATCAGAAATTAGATTAAGGCACAATATTCAAGCCATGGAAATCTTATGTATTTCCAAAAAATGAACCATAATTTTGGCTCTGTGATTTCTAGCAGCCAATGAGAAGAGAGAAACACTGCCAGTTACAAGCTCAAATATATTCATGAAAGCAAAGACAAACCAATTTCTCAAACAAAGAACAAATATATGAATTTTGAGCCTGGAGGAGAATGTGTCCCAAGGGATTTTGAGCAATTTAAGAAAAGTATCTGCACAATATCTTCAGGATAAATATGCTTTGCCTCACTTTCTTATTTTTAATCTAAACTATCTTGCTAAATTGTATTTTGGAAGAACTTAAACTTGCTTGGAACAAGTTGGGATAAGTGGAGAGATGGAAAATATAAAGGTTTAAATTAGGAAATGGACATCTATCCTTCTGAAACCCCATTTTTTATTTAATTTTCTAAGTATCTTTTTGGGCTCACTGTATTACTTTTCTGAGAAAAACTTTGAAAATATCATCTTCACTCTACAAATAAAAGTCCTTTTAGTTTACTGTACCAGAGAAATAAAAAGCTGTGACTTTTCAGCGCTAACAGTTCTGGCCCGCCCTGTGGATGTTCAAGAAAAGGAGCTAAGTCCATCTCTCTCCATTCATGTTGACCTTTAAACAGAACACACCATAGAGAAGAGCTTGGCACTTGAGCTTATTAAAAAATATACTTTTCCTCCCCCTTGGACATTTGCTTTTTTCCCAAACCTGTCTTATACTTCCTCATTTCTGCATCTTTGCCCATGTTAGTGTCTGTCTCTAAAAGGCTTTTCTTTTCCTGGCTCTGAGTCTTGTCCATTTATAGAAATCATACTCATTTTTTTCTAGGCCAATCCAAATGCCACTTCTTCCAGAATGCCTTGCCCACTTGCTCAAATATAATCACTCCTGCCCAAGTCTCTGAGTCACTCAATTAGGATAGAATGAGAATGTACTTTGCATTGCTTTGCAAACACCTATGGATAAACTTCATTTTCCCATTTAGACAAAAAAAGAAAAATATATATATATCCCCTTAGCTATCTTTTTGCAACTCCCTGTGAATCTTTAATTATTTAAGAATGAAAAATTGGATAAAGAAATCCTGAAGATATTCATCTGTATGAGTTTCGTTCCCAAGTATCTATAGCAGTGACTGACACCAAGTAGTAAGTCCTTGATAAGGACTATGAAGTGACCGTCCTTGATGAACATTCAGGTAGCTCATATGCATGAGTGGAGAACAGAATTTAGGCTGAAAAAGCTTGGGTTTGGGTCATAGTTGTCCTTCTGATTTGGTAAAACCTGCGGTAAATCATTTAATCTTTCTAAGCCTCAACTTTTCATCTGTTAATTGGGAATTATATAAGTCACTTCACTGGGTTATTGTGAGGATTATATGAGATAATTGATGAGCTAGTATTTCACTAGCTGCACGCACTCTGATGCCACTAGTCATTATGATTAGTGCTAAAACAACTGCACATGTACAACCACTGGAGTTGCTTTTGGTACCAGTAGGTTGTAAATGGCATAATTCTAAGACGGTTGTGGCTTGGCATCCTAGTCTATCACTTTGTCAAGTTTTTGATGTTCTGTTATCTTTTCTTCTTTTCAGACAGTCCTCCAAATGACCCATCCTGTCTTCTTGAATGAAACTTAAAGAGAAATAGTGGAAGAGTGGAACATTGAAACACCTTCATAATGCTGAACATTTATAACTGCATGTTCAAAATGCAAAACATTTGTAATTCAATTTATGTTCTGTACATAGTTATTCTTGTATGAAATATTTGTATGAAGAAAGCCCTGATTTATAAACTGCAACTCACGAACAGTCCATTTTAAACAAGAGTTCTAGAATAAGAGCTTCAGCTGTAGACCACTATAAATTCTAAATGGTAGGCAGGACAGGCCATTAGCAATCTCCAAAAAGGAGAGAATTAAGAACCTCATAGAAAAAAGCTTCCCTACCCAAGAAAATAACCTTAACAGACAGGTCCATCACTCCATGCTTTATTTAGATAGTTCTCTCACTTGGGCCCCATACTGCCATGCAAATAGGGAAAGTATGTTGAAATAGTGGAATTGCTACAGAAAATGCTAAGAAATACAAGTCCGCACTAATTGTGAGCCTACCAACAGAGAGCAATGAGGGAGGAGGAGGTTAGGTATCATTTCCTCTATAGTTCGGAAATTACTAAAAACCAGATTAAAATGAGGATTAGAATTTTTGCTACATATCACAAGGAACTGGTGTTTACCCTGGTGTGGGTGGGATCCATGTGGCCAGTGTTAGAAACAGAAGAGGACTACGATGGCAACAGGTTAACTAGCACCAGGGACATGACCTCTGAGATGAGCCACCTTGTGGTGGCTGAAAGTCTGTATTATAGAGCATGAAGGAGACATAGCTGAAAGCATCTTGAATTTGAGAAAGAGTTGTCACAATTTTGTGGGTAGGGACCAAGTATCTTTATTCATGTAACCCCCTTAAATTCCTCTCCAGGGTTGGGGAACCATAGGTCCCTACAAATTGGCTCCTCTTTATGATCTGATCTCACCCATTTACCTTTGTCACCAGGATCAATAGAAATGTGGCCTGAACCCAAGCCCCCTCATTTCTCTCTCTGTCTGTCTGTCTCTCTCTCACTCTCTCTTTCTAGCTCTAGTCTCAACTACTGTTCATCCATCTGCATTCTTGTGCTAGGAAAGGAAGTGAAAGGACCTCAAGAGGAAGTATTTTTCCTGAGTTGGAACAAGAAATTGCCTTTCCCACAAAGTTGCTCATAGTGCTGCCTTCCAAAGAGCTCTGAGAACTCCAACCAAGTTGCAGTATAGAACCAAGTTGCAGTATAGGTTAAATGGTTTTGTTGTGGTCTAACCTTTATTATATTAATTATATCATTCTCTTGGGAGTATGCAAATTATATTCCAACCAACCAATTTCTTTCCCATTATCTGCCTGCTGAGCATTCTATGTAGAGTAGAGCTTGATTCATTTATTTTATACTCCATAAGAAGGACTCACTTTATGTTGATTGAGTTAAGACATATAATTAGGGATTATCTATTTCAGCCAGTGTAGCTTTGGGATAGGAAACACCTTCTGTCAGTCTCAGGTCTTCAACAGTTTGCTTTCTCCTAATTCAAGTGGCATTTTCCTCTAAAATATATGGTCTTAACCATTAAATTCAATCATGAATTGCCTATCATTCATTGATACAATAAGACAGAAAGATACCTAACAGGTTTTCCCTTAATTTGGTTAAATAATATATTTGGTGGATTTTTTTCCCTCCCATTTCCACTGAGTTGAATATATATGATTTTTTTGTGTGTGCTAAAAATAACAAAGATAGTATTTGAAATAAATCAGAATGGACGAACTAATAAATTATTTATAGCGATTTCCAGCAGCCTGCCAATCTGTAATGTAGTTGAATCTTAATTTTTAATGAAGGCAACCCATGAAAATCTGCTGAGGTAAAAACCGTGACCTCTAAATGATACCACAAGAGAGCCCATCAGATTGCTGGGTGGCACCTTCCTTTCCCATCACCTCACTAGGACTTCACCTCCAGCTGAACTTACCTGGTCTAGGCTGAGGGGAGTTGGTTGGTATAAAACCTGACTAAGACAGGAAAGGTGGAGTGAGGGAGAAGCCCAGCTCTGAAAGGGAATAAAACAAACCACCTTGGGGGGACTATTGTGTGCCATTTCAAAAGTCTGTTTTGACTAATACTCTGTGCTATTCAACTTTACATCCTTAATCTGTTGTGTCTGTTTCTAATAAAAAAAAATAATAATTGGGGGGAAATTAAGGACAATCAGAGAGTATTAGTGAACACAAATAGATGAGAGATGAAAGCAGTCCTGTGGACGGAATGCCACCTCAGCTATGATGATACAGCTGACTGAACTTGGCTGATCCATTTTGGCCATTTGTGCTTCAGCAAAAATACATTTGACTTGATAGGTGTTGCCCACTGGTTAAATTCCCCCAAATTGTTAGTGAATCTTTTGCTGTTCAGAGAATTCTAACATAGTTGCTCACCTTGACTCATTAAATACTGAATATTAGAACTTACCTTGGAGATCATTTGCTCTGAAAATGCCACAGGGCAGTTGTGGAAACTGAGGCTCAGAAAATGTGAACTGGCTCACCGCAAGTCACACCAACAGCTGGTGGGAAAGCCCACAGGGTAGTTTATGTTTTTTGAATCTATGTATCATCCTTCTACTACAAGCTCTGTTCCATCCTGAGGTCCACATCAAAGATCTATGGCCAAGGTTTGAGCTCTAAGAAATGCCCATTTGAAATTTTTTTAAATTTTATTTTTATGTATACACGAGCTGGGGTACAGGCCAGAGTTGGGGGAGGTGAGAGGATTCACCAGAGGCAGAGAGGGGAGCAGAACAGGCAGATGAACTGAAATACACTGCTGAGGGGAGCAGCGGCCAAGGCAGGAGAGGTCTGCATCACCATGGGGGTCCACTTCCTGACCGGGGATCGAACTCGCACTGCTGTGCAGCAGATGCTTCACAGTGTGGAGCTCAACCTACTGCGCCACCAGGGAGGCCCAGAAATGCCCATTTGAAACCATACTCTTCCTCCATATTCCTATTGTATTAATCACTCATAAGTGTCATTCTTTTCTTTTTTTAAATTTTATATAGGTTTTATGTTATTTTTCATTTTTGTATGGTGTATATTTCTCGTACTATGGTGATGGTGCATGGGTGAATTAGCAATGGGAATTTCATGAGGATAAGTGTCTTTCTTAACCAGCATTAGGAAGGCACTGTATGGGTAAGAGTCATACTGCCTTTGGCCATAGACTCTCTTAGTTTAAAATAACAGAAGTATGATGAAACAGTGATAATACATTTGAGAAAAAGAGAAAAACTAACTGGTAAGGAGAGCAAAAGGGCTGACCTGCTTTAATACCACTCTGAAGGAGAAGCAAAAAGGATTTCCTTAATGAATAGAGAAGAAAGCAGTTGTGATCTGTGTGTGCAAAATTTCAAATCATTTAACCAGACAAAACAGATTTGAACTTAGCTGACAGGAAAGCTATGAATCACTGGGGTGGTGAAAGGTGAAACTCCATTTGATACTCACAATTAGAAAATTATGAACAGAAATTGCTCATGTAAAGTAAACTTTGCATTTTGTTATGACATGTTGGAGAGACAGGTAAAGATGGCTTGAACATTAGTAATGGTTGAAAGTCCTGCAGCTATTGCAAAGAGCTCTATAAACTGAAATCTAAATATCTCATCTGTCTCAGCTTCATGACATGCTATAGCTTACTGGACAATAATCCAATCTTAAAATTGTCAATTATGTGGATAATATAAATTGTGCATTCATTAAATGCAAACTTATTTTAAGAAGTTATTGCAACCCCGGTAGCTATTTTGTCATCCACTGGGGCATATAGTTAAAAAAAAAAATCCTAAAACCATAAGAGCCTATTTTCTATGAATTTAAAACTATACATATGAAATTTGAAAATGTACATGTAAAATATCCATATGATTCACATAGTGTTGTGAATCAATGTTACCTCCATAAAAAAGTAAAATTTACATTTACCTATGTACGAAGTTATACTTCTGAACTTACATTGTAATGTAAACCAATGTTAAATCATTTCTTACACTGTTTATAATGCTTATTATTCATAATGAAAATGGTATAAAAATCACTGAAGTCATCAAAAATAACCTGGTCCTTTTATTATGATGATTTTCAAATATGTAGTGAAGTAAGAGAATCATTTACCATGTTTGCTTCATATATTTTGTTTCTGATGAATTCTTTCAAAGTAAATTACAGATATCATGACATTTCTCTTCTAAATAATATACAGCTATAAAATATGAATATTTTTGGTATAACTACAGTAAATAAATATTTCCTGATATGCCTAAAATCCAATTCATACTCAACATACTCAATATACAACTTATACCTGAACTTATTTAGGATCCAATTACAACTACACATTACATTTGGCTGTTATGATTCTGAAATTCCTTGTCACCCATGATAATAGCATCAGTCCAGTCCCCTCCAACATACAACTTCTTTACATGATACTGACTTTCTATATGACTACAGGCTTGTTGTCCTACAGAATATATAGTTTCCTGGTGATGGTTTAGCTTTTTCTTCTGTTGCTTGTGTTTCCTGTAAGCTGAAAGTTGTACCCATAGGTTTTATAAGACTGAAGTCAAACATTTTTTGGTAAGAATATTTTATAGAAAACCTGGGAGTTCCACTCTTACACTTATTCTTATGTTAAATAGAGAACATGTGGTCACAAAAAGTGTTACTACAAGAATGTTTATAATAGCTTTATGTATAGTCACTCCAAATTAGCAAAAACCCAAGTATCTATCAACAGGAGAGTAGGTAAACAATGCATAAAACATTTACACAATGGAATACTAATTAAAAATGATTTAACTATTGATACACATCAGTTTGTATAATTTTTTCCTGAAGTATAATTGATATATAATGTGACTTTGTTTTAGCTATATAACACAAAGATTTGATATTTGTATATGCTGGAATCACATCACCACAAATAACAAGTCTAATTAACATGCCACCATACATAATTATAAAATATTTAAAGAGGAATCTCAAAATCTCAAATCTGAGAAAAGGCAAGGTACAATGAAAAAGACTCCCCAGCTCTACCTCATACAATCAAATGAGTTTAATTTAATTGCCTTTCATGATACCCCCCCAGCACACGTCTACATTTAATAAAAGCAATTGTCCAAAAAGCTCTCAATAGTTCAGCCTCCCCCAACCCCAAAAAAACCCAAAACCAAAACAAGACAAAATACAAAAAAACAAAAACTGAGTGATTTAAATATATAACTTCGTAAGTTTGGTTTGATGCAGAGAAATATATGTGCAGTATATCATTCAGCTTATCCTCCTTGAATACTATATTGAATACATATAGGGAATGGGGAAAGTTTAAAATTACATTTTCTGACATGAAGAGAGAAATACAGTTCAGTTTTTATCAAGCATTTACTATGTGCTAAACATTCTAAGCACTTAACATGTATTATCTCATTTAATCTTCATTTATTTCTATGTGGTTATCATTCTCATTTTCATTGATGAGATAAAGAGGAATGAGAAAGTAAAGATTGAACAGCTGCTAAATATAAAGAAGACAAGTTAGTCAGTGACTCTATTATATTATATTGAATACAGGCAGATAGCTCTGGTAGGTTGCTGGAATAAGTCAGAGACTGGACCAGAAAAGATTTGACTTATGCCTCCCCAGACTCAGAAACCTAATCAAACTGAGTTCCTAAATGTGCCCATCCCATATCTGCATGCATGCCTGTTATTTTGCCCATTTTTTATCAAAAATGTCTAGTATAATAGGTTCAGAAAGGTGTACAAGGGAAAGACAGCTACCCACCATTTATAGGATACCTTTCTAGGATATGGAAAACGTGTACCCCCTTCCTTCCCCCTCCACCTCCCTATCAGAGGAGAGTCTCATATTTTAGAGCATCTGAGAAGGTATGATCTTATATCTCTGGATCAAATAGAGTGCTGTCGACCAATGCTACTGCAATAAAAAATAATTAAATAAAATGAATTGACATTGGTAAGTGTTTGCCTGTATCTTTAGTTCACTGAAAAGTTTTAAAATCCTAAACCAATGGTCCTCGAAGTGCAGTAGCATTCACATAGTCTGAAAACCAGGGGGAAAAAAAAAAAGAGAAACTCAAGGACACTACTTCAGACCTACTGTTTCAAAAACTCTGGGCTTAGGGCCCAGCAATGTGAGTTTGAACATGTTCTCTAGCAATTGCAGGACACCCTGGTTTGAGAATCACTGCCCTAAACTACTGTGCATAAAGATCTCAGATAGGTCTTGACTTTTTACATTTTAAGTTTTATAGTATGTTGGAATTAGAAGGGACCGTGGCAATGACTTCCAAGGACCCAACTTCCTTTTTTGCAGATGAGAAAACTGAGGCTCAGAGCTGTAGAGTCAGTGCCTAAAGCCACACCAGTTGTGACTGAAATGGGTTCGAAACCTGTCTTCCTGGCTCTAGATGTGTGGTTTTGATTTTTCCTCTGGCACCAGTTTTTATTTGTCTTCTAAGATGTGTTTCCTTCAATGGCGATTGTCCTCTCGCTCTTTTATTTTGCAGAGTTTCCATGGGCAGAACTTCATAAAAGTGGTTGTGCCTTCACTCCCCCAAGTCTCATGACCTAGGCTCCGCCTTAAAGTGTGAATGAACAAGTACTACTGTGGGTGACTGACTCTCATGTGATCCCGTTCTGCATACACTGAAAATGCCCTGACTTGGTGAACAGTCTTTAGAACTAACACTTAACTTTCTGCGCACTTGTAGAAGAACATTCTATTCTCTGGGGAACTAAAGCTTTCAAATCATTAGTTATAGGGATGGATCATGAGGAAAACAAAATTTCCAAATGATGCCTTTTAGTTAGGGTTGCTAGCTCTCTAGGTTCTCCAGTACTTTTAAACAAATAGAAACTTGAGAAGACATGTTACTTAACTTCCCTGTGCCTCAGTTTCCTTATCTAAAATAATGCCTAACTGAATGAAATGTTATGCAAATTAGGTAAAAAGATACATGCAATACCCAGTTCCTGATGTAAAGTAGATGCCAAATAGTTGTTCATTCACCCTCCTTTTTCCTCTTCTTGTTGGTATTAATATCTGATAGGTGATCAGAAGCACAATGTGATTATTAATTACTTTTTGAAAACTGACATAGAAGCAGCTCATCTTGTACCAGAAGAAGTTGCTAACTGATGTATCCTGTTCATTTTTTCCCTGTGGTTGTCCTCAGGGATTGCTCTGTTTTGTATTATTGGAGTCCTATATCCTAACCTTTACTTCATCATCTTCCTTCACAGCATAGGGAAAACACACCCACCAAAGGGGAATAGATGATCTTTTTGACCTCAGGAGAATGGACATAGAGACCAACTCAATGTTATGGTCTTGGGAAACATCAGTCACTTTTAGATCGGTAATTCAGGTTCACATTAACTAACAAACAATTATCACGGCCTCCCTTGTGGTGCAGTGCATTAAGCAACGCACTATGAAGCAAACTGCAGCCATAGCAGCACGAGTTCAATCCTTGCCTCTGGCCAGGGAGGTGACCCACATGGTGCAGCAAACATCTCCTTCCTCGCCTGCTGCTCCCCTCAGCAGTGTGTTTCAGTCTATCTACCTGTTCTGCTCCCCACTCTGTCTCTGGTGGATCCTCTCACTGCCTGCACCTCTGGCCTGTACCCCAGTGCTTGCATGCATATATAAATAAATCTTTAAAAAAATAAAAAACAATTACCAAATGCAATTTTCCTATGACATGTTTGGGTGAGGACTAGTGACACAGGATTAAAATGATCCCTTGAATGGTGTTACAGTTCAGGTTCTGCAAAGTTCAAGAATGAATTTCGTATGCTTAAACAGAATAGCGGTTGGTTCCTTCTCCCGCCTTTTTCCCTATTCTTGATATTAATATCTAATAAGTATAATGTGGCTATGTAAGCACAATGTGATACATATTTTAAAACTATCAAAATTGGGCTTTGTGTAAACTTGGTGTGTTACGTTTTCCTTTCTTAAAAGTTCGTCTGTACATTCTTTTTTTTTTTTTTTAAAGATTTATTTATTCATGCATACAAGCACTGGGGTACAGGCCAGAGGTGCGGGGGGGGCGGGGGCGGTGAGAGGATTCACCACAGAGAACAGGGAGCAGAACAGGCAGATCGACTGAAGTACACTGCTGAGGGGAGCAGCGGGCACAGCAGGAGAGGTCCACCGCGCCATATGGGTGCCCTCCCTGGCCGGCAGCAGGGATCGAACTCATGCTGCAGTGGCTGCGATTTGCTTCACAGTGCGCTGCTTAACCCACTGCGCCACCAGGGAGGCCCATTCTTAAATACCATTTCATCTACCTTCTGAATTTGTCTTTTCCTGGTAACACAGATGTCATTTTTCTGTAAAGCAACACTGTCCAGTGTGTTCCCTAACCCCAGGGCAGGCTGACTTGCAAACCTGACTTCAGTATCATTATTACCTAATATTCATTGTTACAATCTGTGGACTTAGGGGACAATAATATTCACAACCAACTACAGGGTTTTCTAGCCTAATACTCCTTCTTCCCCACTGGGTGTCCAAGAAGGCTGCGGAGGATGGAGTCAGTACTTTAACCTGCCTTTGTGGAGGCAGCTGCTTTTGTTTTGTGCTGTTAGGAAGAAAAGTGTCCTAAAGTGTTTTTGAAGTATTGATTCTGCTTTTATTTCACCATGCACTAATTTGGTTATTTAAAAGTTGACACTCCCTGTCCGAACACCAGGTCAAAATATTGAAGTTAAGTTTTATCACTTTCCTGTGAAAATATACTCCTCAAAAATATAATTGACAAAGTCATAAAAATGGATGGCTATTCAATTCCAAGGGACTAAAGGAGAAGAAAATCACCTTTTCGAGGGTTAACTTTCTCAGAATCAGATATTGGTCCAAGCTACAGTTTCATGTCCCCCACCCGGCTGCCAGAGGGCAGTGGGAGAGGTAAGGGCGATGTTGGAGATAATTGGTGGTTTCTCATGCAGTTCTGTTTACCACGGAGAATGGCTCAGATTCATGGAGTGGCTCATCTGTTTGTTTCCCAGGAGTGTCCTCCTCATCGGGTACAAATGACTTGTTGTTCCCCTTGTCCTGTCTGCCTCCTTGGTGACGGATAGACGAGAACTGTTCCCTGTGCTCTGGGACTCTAATGTGATCTGGGTCGCGCTGGTGGCAGGAGGGGAGGGGGGTAGGGGAGGCCTGGAGGGGAACAAGGGGAAGTTAACACTAGAGGAACTACAGTCTTTCTTGGAAAAGAAAGTGTGTTTGTGTTCTAGGGCTAGTGCCCTTCTCTCACAGCTGCTATAATATTGATCTTAGCTGTGATTCAGGATTCGATGTTAACATCACCCTCGTCGGCAGGAAAGTGAGCCAGGGAAATGGAGAACTCAGTATTTCTTCTGATGAAGCAACTCAAAGAAACTAAATATTACAAGGAGAGTGGGGGAAAAGTGGGGGAAGAAACTGCACTTTGAGTTTCTCAGCAGATACAGGAGCCTTGAAGTGAATAGTAGTACCCCTGCCTTTTATAGCTTGCTTCCCTATAACCAAGGAGCTTGAAATTCAATTGTGTATTAGTCAAAATCTCCCTGTCAGGAGAGGCGATCTCAGGATACACACTAGACAGCAGGAAATTGAGGCAAGAAGATTAGCAACTTACCCAGATTTCTATGCTAATAACATTGGCAGAGCTGGGAACTCACAACGCCCCATTAATCCCATGACCTGGGGGTTGGATGGATGGCCACCTCACAGGCATTTGTGGGAAACTCTTAGGGCTCATGCCTTCCAGTCCTCAGACATTTCCAGTCTTTGCTTGTTAGCATGACTTGAATTTCTACCATTAGCATGACAAGTTTTTGAATAAGCTATTGTATCTCTGCAAGAACTCCCTTTAAAGAAACTATTAATAACTACCATACTCTGATTGTCTACTATGTGTGACCTAAGCACCTTGCATGCAATATATATAATTCCTTAGAAGAGTCATGTCAGGTAAGTATTAATAGCTAAATTTTACAGGAGCAACAGAGAGCCATCAGAGTTAAAGTAATTCGCCCAAAGAAGAAAATGAAGCTCCAAGAATTTAAGTAATTTTCTCCAGGTCACACAGATAAGAAGTGCTGGACCCAAAATTGAGGGATACAAGGGTCTAAAGCCTGTGCTCTTTCCATGGAACCATGCGTCCTCTTCTAACATTTTATAGGGGAAATTGAAGCCAGTCACACCTTTATTTGATAAGTTTATTAAAGATCCACAGACTAATCTCCTTGAAAATTGGAGAGATATTAAGAAAGAGCAGAGTGGCAAATGGTAAATTTTGGTGGATTGAATGGAAAGAGGAAAGCAGCTCTAAGATGGAGATCACACTTTTCCTCACCCACACTTTTGCTTGGCCCCCACCAGGTTTACTTCTAGATGATCATACCATAGGCCAATGATACAACTCAGCTTCTCAGGCATCTGCCCATTCAGGCAAGACCCCAGCAAATGTCACATTCTCCAACTACCTCCTTTCTGTGCAGATGGATGTGATTGTCACAAACTTTATCACAAACAAAGCTCTTAACACTTAGCCATCATTCCATTGCCATGTAGATGATGAGTTGTTCCAGGACAAAGACTATGTCTTGCTCAGGACTAAGCCACTAGAAGTGTCCTGACACATAAGATTTTCCATAAGTGTTTGTATAAAACAACAATTAGAAGAGTGTTGTTAATGACTTCACTTTACTTGGTTCCTTTATCACTGTAGGGTCAGAGAACAATCAGGTCTTTCCACCCTCCCATTACTGGTGTGATGATGGATACCTACGGAGCTGTGAGCATTGCAGGGTGGGCATGCGCAAGGGAGTGCACCTGAGTTGGACACAGGCGTCATGAGGACGTCATGGGCGGCGTCATGAGGACGCCAGGACCAACAGAACCGACAGGACCAACAGTACTGACCAACGCGAGCAGCAGCAGCAAAGCAGCCGAGAGGGTGAGATGTGCCGGGGGCTGGGAGGCCTGCCAGCCTCCCGGCCCCCTGGCACCCCTGCCTGCCATGTACCTGGCCACCTCTACTAAATAAAGCATGAAAAGCCACCGAGGGCTCCAAGACTCTCCTTCCTTGATCCGTCTGCCCAGAACTATCCCGAAACTTGCTCCATAAGGCCTTTCCTGCCTCTACAATCACCATGGCCGAAAGGAGATGAAAAATTTTATTTTGAGGCAATAAGGAGTAATAGGACTATATCCCTTTTTTAGTCACTTAACTGTCTACTGTGAACAAGATATTGTGGGAAATGTGGGAATTTGGAAATGTTTTTGGTGGCACTTACAGTGTAACTGAGGAAACAGAAAAATCAAGAAACAAAGTATACTAGAAATTAAACTATTTAGGGGCAGAATTCAGTAAGTTCTACAATGCAGGTTTGGCAGAGCATCATAAAGTAAATGGTTACGTCAATATGAGAAATGTTTAGTGGCGAAGATGACTCATGTCACCTTGGCTCGAAAGGATAAGTAGACAGAGGACAAGGATCAATGGTGCTGTTCTGACTATATAAGTAAGGTCAATCAAGAGTGACTTTGTTTAGCAAGTAGCAAATAAAAAAATACACTTGTAGCATCAAATACATGGAAAGAGATAGTAGCAGATGCAAGAGAGACCTATTTATGGAAAGCCTCAGCCCTTAGTTAATAGGAAGAAGGGAACAAATGAAGATTTTTAAGGAGGAAAGCGATGTGGTCAGACGTGTGTTTCAGAGCCATCTTATAGATGTTACGGAAAGGAAATTGTTCTGTAAAAGCAGACAGGCTAAGTGATTTCTTGACTATTTTCTTTGATGCTAGGATAAGAGTCCTTTGCAACATTTACTTTGCAGAGGCCATAAAACTACATCAAAATGAATCACGCACTATCATCCTCTAAGGTTCTGGTTCCAGTGGGCCTGGTGCAATGCTAAAGCTTACTGAAATTTCAGGTAATCAGGATAGGAGGGAAAGCATTTTAGCAAACACAGACCATTTGTGTGGAACACAGGATCAACTCACCATCAAAGTCAGTGTCAAGGAGAGTGAGAAGCATCACCTAGCAGGTCGTGAAGAGCCCTCCTATTTCCAGTGTGATGCCTCAAGCTGAGTGGGGGTCCTTTTTGTCTCACCCAGTCCTCACCTAGGACTTGAGACCCCTTCTGATGTGAATCTTTGGACCTCAGCCTCAGGAGCACTTCGCCTGGTCTGGGTAGTTTGTGTTTTTGTTCCATTAGGCATAATGCTGCCGAGCACTTAGAGGCACATTTTCCGCACAGTGTGTAGGGATTTGTGGTACGACTCCCATTCACGTTAATGGAAATCCTGCCAGGAAATCCCCATGCTGGGCCACACTGAAAATTCACCCCTGATTGTTCTGTTTGATTTGTTTCACCTGTGTCTTCCTCCGTTCAGCTTGGGATGTTTGCGGGCTTGTTAGGGGTGGCCTGAAGTCAACACTGAGTCTTAAACCCATGTAGAAGTGAGGAGGCTTAGAGGTGTCTTTTTTTTTTTTTTGATGAAGGAAAGGGAGTGTCTGGTGGATTTAGTGAGGTTTTATTTGAAGCTATATAGGTTCAAAGAAAGCCAAGGAAACCCTGGGTGTTGCTCTCAGGATAGAAATAAATTCATATTGAAGGGTGATTTTTGTCATGTGCAGAATAGGAGCAAGAGAAGGAGGATGAATCCCCAGCAGGTGGAGAGACCCTACAACCACTCTGGGAGTTTTAGGACACAGTGGGACCCAGTCCTGAGGGGACATGACTGGTCAAGTGCCCACGCGTAGAGGGGCTACTGAGGAGAGATTATCTCACCTGGATACATGGCTCAAAAGTGTGATAACCTTTCCATACCATGTGTCACACAATTATTGCTAAAGATTCTGAGCTGTTACCTATTTTTCTCTAAAATACATAGTTTCTTTAGCTTGATAATTTCCTTCAGAATGGCCTGATTTGTTCTTTCCCATTTAAGTATGACAACAAGTTGATGACCAGATTTTTCTCTTGATGATGTTGAAATGTGGTTGGCGGAGGGGTGGGGAGGGGGAGGTCTGATATTGCGTCTCAGCTGACAGACAGGTTTTTCTGTCCTGGGCCACTGTCATGTGTCCTGCCTTCTATTCATGCTGGTCTGAGAGTCATTTTTTTTTAATGCTTTTTCATGTGCTCTTGAGTGTTGACAATGAAATCAGCCTTAAAGATGCAAACCCTGGCTTTTAGGATCTCAGCGTTCTGTGTTAAACCTAGTGTTTGGAATTTCAACTTTGGATTGAGGATAAAACTCTGTCTTACAGCCTCCTCAGCACCTAAAAATGTGATTAAGACTGTAGATTCTGGATACTGACATCCACCAGGTACCCATGAACAAATTATTCAACCTCATAGTTTTCACCACTATAAAATACAGATAATAACAGTGCCATGAAGTAAAACTAAATAAGATAATCCTTGCAAAGAATGTAGTTTTATGTCTTCTCATAATTAAAGCCTAAAAAATGATTGCTTTTGTTAATAATCATTACTTCTGCAACTCCAAATAATGTTGTGGGTGTTTTATATGTAGATACAGAAACAAGTTTTAAAGGAGCCTTGAAGTATACTACTTTTCATTGTGTATATTATCTGCTTCTTTATAATGTGTTCTTTAAAAAAAATCACTTAAAGTTTAGCTCCAATAACAATAATGATAATAATAATAATTCATGCCTGTGTTACCATTGTGGTGACTCCTAGCAATGATGTGGGACAGGCATCAGTGACACCTACATTGCCCTCACTTCACAGGCTGGGCCACAAGCCAGAATGGTCACCGGCTTCCTTTGACACAGAGTGGTGTGTGATGTGACTGATACCTAACCTCAGTTTTACTTGCTGGAAGTACTTCATGTTTCATGCACACAGGGCCGACACAAAATGGAAAGGAAAATAATATTTTTCTGAGTATAGGAAATGGGGGGAAAATCTGGGAAAACTGGTGTAATTCACTATCAGAAAAGCAAAAGATAGCTCTGATGCTCACATAAAGTCAATGATCTCACATATAGACATTTAATGAACAATTATTTGAAAAAATACAATATTCATTCTTCGGTAGCAACTTGTTCCCTTAAGGATAATTTCACTCTTAAGTGATCTGAAATTCTACTAAAAAGGTATAAGTAAGAATACTGTCACCCCCATTTTCCCAAAGAGCAGCATCTCATCTGCATTTTTATCAGCATCATGAATTATTTATCAAGAAACAAGTTGCCCGTAAAGGCACACTAAGAAACTGCCCAAACAGACATAGAAAATCTCCTAGAACTCATCTTTGTCTCTGCAAGTTAGTAATCTAATGTAATTCCACCAAAGTAGATACATATACAAGCAAACAAAATAATGTTAAGCCAAATTGGTCAGCCATAAGAGAGTTATACTATATAATTGAGAACCTCTGGACCTCTGTTAGGATTGTATTATTATGCCAAGTTTTAGTCCTTTAGACTGAAGAACTTTCTGAACTAGGAGGAAAAGCAGTAAATAGTATGGAGACTGCTTATTTTTCAGCTGCTTAAGGACCAGTCTGAACTGTCTCCTTTCTTGCAGCACTCATAGAGCTGAAAATTACTTGACGGTAGAGAAATGAAACTGGAGAAATCAGGTGAGACAACAGGATAGGTAGACAATGTTGGCAGATGAAAAATCTCTAAAATATCTCAAAAGAATTCATGTTAAGAGGTGACTGAGTTAAACAAAGGATCTTGACTCTTATGTCACTTGTAGAGAGCCTCGTTGGAGGGCTAGTCTCCCAATTTAAACTCTAAATTGCTGGGGGAAGTAAAAGTAAGAATGTCCCATGTACACATTCTAAAGGGAGAATACATTTTAAAAAAATTACACAAAGATTAATCAATTTTATTTTTACGAGCTATTAAAAGATGAAAAAGATGTGAAAAGTCCATTTACTTTTGCAATAGGCAAACCCAAGGCCAAAAGTACAGTTTGTAGATTGATTTACCAACAAATTAATTTCTTGATCTCTATGAGTAAGTCTCTATGAGTTAGAAACTTACTATAGACTCATCCTTGGAAAAGAAAAATAGAAAACCATTCTCTCATAAGGACTCATCACCTCATTTAACTCTTGACCTCCTGGTTCAAAAGGTAATTCAAATGAAAACAGTAATTGAAATAAGCAAAAGACAAATGATCTCCACAAAAATCCCTCGTTGTTCCAGAATCCCATGCCCCCTCCCTTTTGCTTATTGCCCCTAACGAGTTTTGATTCACTCCTAAGAAATGATATCTCCTCTCCTTCAATGAAAGTCTGTAGTTCATGTAAAGTCTGTAGTTCATGCTTCTCTCTGGATGCTATGTCTTCACTCTATCTACACTTGGAACGGGTTTGTCCAAGTTGGCTGATACAGTGGTTACCAGGCAGACGAGCACCATTAGCTTGCCTGCCAGCTCGTACACAGCAGGGAGGTGGTACCCATTGAAATTAGGCAACTTTGGCCAACTTCATCTTTTTGCACATACACATGTACCTACAAGCTTCCCAGTCCTTGTTCTCTGTGCCAAAGACCTTTCAATACTCCCTCCTGCAGGAGAAATAGTTCCCAAGGACACTTTGTTCTGATCCCACTTTTTAAATTTTGACTTGTTTCATAAATATTGAATTAACAATAGGGGAATGAGAGTCAGGTCAATTCAAAGCAAAAGTGATATAAAACAAAAAGATGATGAAATGGCATGCACTCTAATCGTCCATTTAAATCTCTAGGTGTTAATGTTTTTATGACTTTGTGTTGGTTGTTAAGGCTGTTTTTTGTGGCAGCATTATAATCATGGAGGTACCTTGTGATGTTTTCCCTTCTTTATGTAATTACTAATGGTTTATAAATTCATACCACCTTTAGAGTGCCATTGGTTGTTTTAGTTCACTAAATTAATTTTTAGGGTAACATTCGTTTACTTATAATGTTGTTCACAGAGTTTAGAGGTAAAGAATCACACCCACCAACAAACACCTACACATGGTGGTCTTCCACCATAGTCTATTGTGCTCCCTCATCTCTTCATATATTCCCTCTCCCAACCCCTCTAGGGTTTATTACACAATAGGTTTGGTTTTGACACTTTGTTTTGGTTTTCTATACTCCACATACCAGTGATATCATACAATTTTTTCCACCTCTGGACTTATTTTGCTTAACATAACCCTCTCCGGTCCCATTTATGTTGTTGCAAATGGAAAGAATTTATCTTTTTGTTACAACTGAGTACATTGTACATGTTAATCTATGCCATATCTTTCTCATCCACACATCTGTCTTTGGGTACTTAGTTTGTTTCTATATCATGGCTATTTTAAATAGTATTGCAATATGTACAATAGTACACATAGTCTATACACTAGTGAGTTTGTATTTTAGGGTAGATACTTAGAGTGGAATTGCTGGATCATATGGTTGACCCATTTTTAATATTTTGAGAAGTTGCTATACTTTTTTTTTTATATGAGCTAGAACAATCTACACTTCCACTACTTGCTTACTAAATTACAGATAAGAAACTGGGATCATTTTAGAGTAATACTGCCCATGTCACAAATTCCCCTAATGTGCTTGGTATTTCTTCAGTTATGACATCACCATCCATTTATCTCTTGAGTACTGTGGAAAATCTTAATGTTAGTCAAGAAGATGTGAAGCTGAAAGATAGAAAACTTATTCACCAAGCAATAATGTCATTTTTCCCTGTAACTGAAGGTTGACTATTAATCTCTATTAAGTAACTACATTTTATATATTATTTCATTCTCGTAAGAATCTTCAGAAGAGGTAATTGTCTTTAATTTGAGAAATATAGTGAATTACAAATCATAAGTGACATGTCCAAGATTCCAGCCAAGACTGAGTCCAGAGCTCCCCTGCCTAGATCCAGTGTCATGCCAGTGCTTTGTGTTGATGCCTTACTCTCCAACATGCCTTTACATATTAAAATGATTAGGTATAAACAGATCTTTGTTTTCTGCTAGATTTTAAATATTTTGAGTGTTAGGATTACTTCGTTAGTTAAATGGATAATCTCCACAGTACTTTGATTACAGTAGGTACTCTATAAATTCTTAATTAAATTGAAATTCATCTTTAACACTCTTCATAAACCACATATTCTCAACATATTGATGAAATAGCTATAGGCTTTCTCTTGCACTCCTTACTGATTCTTGAAGTTGCTTAGTAGAAACACCTCTAATTGAATATCTTGTACCTGGTGCCTCCAATGCCACTTGTCTCAAATTCAGCTTAATATCATTACTATTTCCTTTGCCCAGATTAGTTCCCTTTGGTGTTCTCTATCTCTGTTTATGCCATCCATATTTATCCTATGCCTTTGGGAGTCACTTTCCACATCTCCATTTTCAGTACTCTTTCCCCATCATCCAGGAAAGATGAAGATTTTTAGAAAAGTAATCACACAAGTCACATCTAAATAATCACTCTTTCCTTTAAAATATATATATTGAGCACCTGTTCTGTTGAGGTGCTATTCTAGGCACACTCAGATGAATGAGACTGTCCTCCAAGATGACGTAGTAAAAAAAGAAAAGGTGGATGTAAAGATGGATTATACTTTTTTAAATTCTCTATATACTCTATAGAGAATATAGCTCCATGAAAGCCGAATTAAAAAAAAAAAACAACAAACTTATCTACAACATCTAGCACTGTACCAAGCATAATAAATACATAATAAATGAATGAAACTACTACCTACATGGTAAACAATGGATTCCTACATTTCTGCTTCTCATATTATGGTACTAATGCTTTCTCCCACCTAATTCCCCCACCTGACTCTGATTTATTTTATGTTGGGTTTTTGTATATCAATTCTCAATCTCAGTTATAAACGCTCTGGGTCAAAGGGTTGGATCTCTAACCTCAGCACAGTCCTGAAGGTGAAGATACTCAGTCGTCATTGAGCAGAGTGAGCACAAGAAACCTATTGACAGAAAGTATGGGAGTCACTCTCAGTATTTTTACTTTGACATCTAGTCTGTGCAATGTCTCAGTGGTGGGTCACTAACATGAGGCTGATATTCAGGGTTTCTACTTGGGTTATTTTATGATAGGATGGAGGTTAGGAAACAACTAATTCAGGACAGAATCACTCTGGAGAAAAAGGCCAATGCTTCTTTTGAGTCGGTATTGAATCCCATTTAGTTAAGTGGTAAGTAAAGAGTGAGTGGACCAGAAGAAAAGCTTCATGGTGTCTGCCACATTTGCCCCTTCCGTGAGCAACTCATATTTGCTGCAACTTCACACATGTATGAAACAATGAAGACGAAATAAATTGACTCATTCGTTCATTCATTCATTCCCTACCTAAATCATCAAGACCCTATTTCCTTTAGGCAGTTAAAACAAATAGCACACTGGAGAAAGAATTACAAACACTGGTTCCTATAATAGAATATATGAACTGGTTCTGAAAATGCCAACGGTTACCTGACATACATTCTTCCTATGGTGTTTTAACAAGCTGGACTATTTTTAGGGAAATTCTTTACCTTGAACTAAATTTATGGCCTTAAAGTCTTCTCGTCTATTTTTTGTGTGTGTGTGCTCCAACGGTCCAATTTATAACTGACACCTTTACTACCTACCAGCATATCGGTTTCATCTCCCAGAGGAAGAGAAAACCAGACCCTGTGACTAGTGAACTGGATTGAAAATCTAGTCTAATGCTGACAGATAAATGCACTAATTTTCTTCTGTGACCGGTTCTGCATTGCAGGGTGAGCCTGCTTCTAACAACTCCCTCAAAAGGCTCTGTAACCCGTCCAAAAGATGATGTCAAGTGCTACAAGGACCCAGGTCAGCCCTGCATCATAGGTAACAGTTACCCCAGTGATAAAGTTACCAGGCAGGTTTTGAATGAGATTGTGTTTTTAAATGAAAGACTGGCTGGAAATGTAGACTTGGACCAAGCATTAATAGGGGAAAATTTGAGACAAACAGAGGTTAGCATTTGGTTTCTTTGTGGTGTTCAGCAAAGGTCAGGGAAGGTTCTAATACAGAAGGAACCCAAAGTTTCAATGAGGAGTCGTGGTGTTCCACTAATATGTGAGCTTGTAGCCTAGACAAAGTGAACTCTAGGTTTAACCAAGAGCTGTTTTATGACATGGAAGCCCCAATCACTCAACTGGAACTAGTTCCTTAATTTGGATAAACCCCTGAGCAGTTGAGGACGTGCTGAGAGTCTTGTTTAATTTTATTCTAGGGAAGAAGTAAGAGGCCTCCACCCCCATGCCAACTGTTAGGTCAAATGGGGAGGGAAGACATAAACAGCAGGCACAGAACCCATCAGGTGGCCTCGGAGATTAGCTTTATGGTTTTGCTGCTTTACTACCTCACTCATGACTGTGGAGGCAGCTCGTGAATTGACCAGAACCCAAATGGCAGTGTGTCCCCACTATCCATCTGTTGTGTTCCTCACAAAGGTCTAAGTACAAGATTGATTGTGCATATCTGACAATGTGAAGCACCTCTGCGTAAAGAAACTAGAAACAGTTTCTCACTCTGGACAAAAGAACGAAGACATTCATCCAGAAGATAAATGATGAAAATCCAGGCAATAAACACACAGAAGATACCTGTGTTAAGCAAGGATCTGGAGAGCTGGGATTTGAAATGCATGGGTTTAAAGTATCTATACACGTTGATTTAAGAAATAAAATAAAGCTCTCTTTAAAGCAAACATAACCAGTGAGAAATCGTGTCCCACTCCAAACGAGCTTCATGTGAAAAAGAGTGAAGAATTTGAAAAGCACTAACCCAAAATTAAACTAACTGCAACGAAAAGGAAGAACCAGATTGTTTGCTCAAATGAAGAGTTTATTACTGTGGGCATAAACAAAGCTAAAATATTTTCCTTTTTTAAAAGACAACAAAAACTGGGAACTGTGTTGTGTGGATGGTAATCAACATGGGATTAAAAACACAGAAGCACGGAGCATCGGCGCTGTTGGGGTCCTCTCTGTGAGGTGGAGATTACACTCACTGACACTTGCGGCTGCAAACCCAAGGAGACGCGTTTGCTGACGCTCCACCAGCTGCTGCCCAGCCTGCTCCGCACAGGCCGCCCAGCCCAGGCTTCCTGGCCAAGCGCCCTCACCGCCCAGACTCAGCCTCGCCCAGGAGAGCCCCAGAGTCCCGGTGGTACATTCTAACTCTATACTTCCCCGGGCAACACTTGCTTCTTTTCTCTGTGTCCCTTCTATTGGGAAGAAAGCTGTTTTGTCAAAGATTCTGATCCATAGAATTTTAGAAATGTCTTTTTTCTCTCCCTCTTCATTTTGAAAGGGAAATTTGCCTGAAATCGCCCAGTTGGGAGATAGAGAAGTCAGAAAAATAACAATAACTTGACTATACAGTGCTTTACCCTCAGAATCCTCCCCCATAATTTGTCTCGGCCAGTATTAGTCAGTGAGGCGGCAGGCAGGTGTTCTTAAACTCATTTTGTAGATGATGACGCAGACTCAGAGAGGTTAAGGGCTTTGCCCAAGCTCACACAGCTGGTAGGTGAAGACCCAGGCAAGAACACAGACTCTCAGCCTTGTGCTTTTTCAAATTTCATCACAATAAGCGCATGCTGCTTTCTACGAAGAGCTATGGAATAATATAGATGACTAAGTATGTTTTTCAGTTCTTGTTTACTTGTGTGTATTGCTACTACTGCTTTACTTGCACATTTCAAAGTGATTTATTAACTATCCATCTTCTTGAGAGGTAGGTAATTATGTTTTTATATAAGTTTTCACTTAGATAATCATAGCTCCAGTTATATGCTACTTATGTGTCCTTCGGGATCTCTTGACAGATGATGACTAGATAGATTGATGGGTAGGTAGATAGATGTCAAGTAGAGATATATAGATACAGATTTTTTTTGGTATTGACAGCAATATATTCATTTCTCTGTTTCCCACAGAAAGAGTTTTAATTGATAGTATTTTGTATTTTTCTCTGACTCATTAAAAACGTATGCAAATTGGCAATGCCCACAGATTTTTGAAACAAGAATTTAGAAGGAAATCTTAACCACGTTACACCCAAAAGCTTCCAGTGATTTTAAAGTTTCACTAGAGGGCACTCCCACTTCATGGCCAGGAGGCAGCAAGGACAAAGGGCCTTAGTGGTCTGGATGCTTAATTCGTTGTACATATTTTGTTTTCTTTCTCACTCTCTCCTCCTCTTTTTACTCATTGTATAAAAAAACAAAGTGAAATTATACAGGTCTTCCTTTAAACATATGAATAGAAAAGAACTACATTGAAAAACTAGCAAACATCTACAACTATGAATTATGGTTCACCTTGTGACATAGAGCACATTATTCAAAATCTTCTGCATTGAATTTTTCATTGTCAACATAAATAAGAGTACAAAATATAGCATGAGATGTTAGCTTAGTACATCAAGAAATATGTTCTTATTGGGTAAACCTGGGGATGAAAGCCAATGGCCACCCAGCACTTACTTCTACCTTGTGAGATCTTCGTAGTCACCTTTTCTGGTAAATCTTTGGGTAAACCCAAATTACAAAGATGTGTGGGGTCAGGAAACAGAACAATTAAAGAATGATCCAAATGGACAATCAAATGAAATTGCTTTAGAGTAGATTAAACATCAGGCTCTTCTTCCTACTTCATAAACTTGTATGTATCAAAGAATCTGAAGATTGTTTTAAACACACATTTTAGCAAAACAATACATAGAGCTTCTTGAAGGAGGAAAATAAGGTATTTCAAAGTTAGCCTATTTGCCAAGTATAGAACCCCACAGAGCCCTCAGGCTTGAAGTCTTAAATTGATCTCAACCCTTTAGGGGTTTGAATTTCTTTACTGTTGGCAAAACACAACTTCCTGCTTCAAAGAGAAATGGCATTAAGAAGGCCTGTTACAGAGAGATTCAAAAGCCTTCTTGGACACCAAATCACTCTTACAAAACACCATTTTGATTGGTTTAGTAAAGATTAATCAGAAACATATGGATTAAATTTTTCTTCAAAATTACATTGGTTTAAGAAATAAGAGAAAAGGAGCATGGTAAAATATGTTTCAGGCTCTGTAAAGCCCCAAAACATTTGAAAAGTAAGTGAAGATGCTAGTGAGCGCAGGGATGCAACCAGATTTTCTATGTCCATTTGAGTCATCCTTATTTGATTTAAATTTATATCAAAGGCAAAATAAACATTATGACTTTTAGTTATTATTATCCACAGAGGGGAACACATTTGCCTCTCAACCCTGGACTTATAAACTTTAATGTCAATGTGGGCTTATGCATGTATTTCACAATGATGCAAACTTAATTATTCATATGACCTAAAAGGCTTCGTATTCTTTGAATAGAAGGCAATGCCCCTGAAATCTAAGTTAAGGATTCCTTGGGAAATTTATCTCAAATAATTAATTACTGGAATTAAATTCTTCTCTGACTTACAGCTTTGAAAGTAAAATATACCCAACATAAAGGACCTCCTATGGCCATCACCGGGGCATATTCTCATTGGATGATATCATAACAACTTTACTACCAAACACCAAACTAACCAAGAGTAAAGAAGTCTTAAATAAATCATGTGTTAAAGAAGTCAAAGGCACACAGCAAAGCAAGCACAGGTAAATGGGAATTGATGAGCAACATCACTCGGAATTATTGAATCTCACTGAATCTTTCCCTTCAGTTCTTTAGAAAAGTAACAACAATAAAAATAAAATAAAATGAAAGTTGGAAGGCAACTAACTGATTTTCTAAATCCTGAAATATAAATTTTCATTCCTACAAATAAATCAAAAGATATGATATCAAGTTGCTTTTATCTTTGGAAAAATTATATGTATATATCTGTATCTATCTACATATGTATATATACTCTATTAGGTGTTTGATAATCATTTTATAGCAGGATTAAGGAAGTTTAGGAAATCGTATCTTCAGATAGATTTCTAGTGAATGTTATCCTTTCATACAACCAAATAAAAATGTTTTCCCCAGGGAGTATGGTGATGAACGGTTGGTCTATAATCAAAAGGTTCTTGCTAGAAAGCACATCCAGCTTTCCTTTTAAACATGTACATGGAAAATAATACCAACTTCTATAAAGCGTTAGATTTAGGCCATTATCATGTGCAAATGTACCTGCCTATTAACTTACAGATTGGGCAGGTATTTTACTAAGGTGCGGTATTTCTGTCCCAGGTCATAGCTTGAGTTATTCTCCCTTTCAAGGTCCCCAAAGCTTCATCTGTCACTCTTATTGTCAAATGTTCTATTTTTCCTGTCCCTGCCAGCAGTGATTTCAATTTGGGCTTGACTTCAAGACAGGCCACATTGTATCTGTGATGTCAATGGAAAGGGGATAAAAGTCATTAAAGATATTTGTTATTTTGAAAGGTTAAAAGAGTTTTTCTTGGTGGGTAACACTTTCTCTGGAAAGAACCTCAACTAATTGTCTGACCAGGGAATGGGCACCTAAGTGAGAAAAAAATATACTTAATAAAGCATTGGCGTCTATTATTTTTCCCCTTTTATTGTCCAGTGCCTCTGGGCCTGGTGGGCTTTCTGGAGGCATCTGAGCTCAATATTCCTTCAAACAGCAGAGCAATGATTACACTGCTGGGCTGATTCTCTTTCTGTCTGCCCTAGGTAAGGGATTCTTGCTTCAAAAACCATTTATTGTAGAAATTGTTGCCAGGGTTCTAGAAATTGTGTGTGTATCCTTAAAAGAGGCCCCAAAAGACAAAATTGGAGGTTCACTTAAAATACTATTTTGTTGTGTTTAATACCTAACATCCATTGCTCCATTGCAATGGAGTAAGAAATTAAGAATAGAACTTCTAAGGGGCTACTTTCTAAAGGGCCAGTCATACCCAAATGAATTGAGTTGTTCTTAGAAAGGTAACGATCACAAAAAGCAATCAACTCAAGAATAATACGTTAAACTCACATAACATACAACATCCACCTGTGTAATGCTTTGAAAAGAAGAAAAAAGAACCAACTTCTGCCATGTATGTTTGTAAGGTTATGGGGGGAACCCCACCGAACAAAAAACAACACTTTCAGTTATATTAGGCTTCAATTTGTTTTAAAGACCCTTGTGGATTAAGAACAATCCAGTAGGATAGGCTCATGCTTAAGAAAGATAAGATGTTTTTTCTCTTGATATCACTCACGTGTGGATAGCAGTGATTCCCTGACAGTCACCATTTTCTAAAATGTAGTTACCCGAACACATCTGACTAACACAAAAGAGAAAGGAAAATTTTGATGTGTTGAGGAGAGTTGTTTTGACAAATGTCAATGCCTGGGTCTTGCTGGCTGAGGCCTGTTGTTAACTTCCCGAGACTGCATGTGTGCTATAGCTTATGCCACTCTGTCAGGGGAAATTGGACATACCCAACACAATTTCATTTCCATTTCTCTACAACATTACAAGCTTCCTTGGCAGCAAAATCACATATTCTTATCACAAAAATAAATGAGAGAAAAGAAGACATACATTCCTGTCAAGTTATGTCAAGACATATTTGGTATGTATTTCACTTCACTATCACTGACAGCAAAGATGTCACATATTCTTAATACAAAGTAAAGAAGTATTTTCCTTTTTTCCCCCTGCTAGGCATCAATTTCATTTTATTCACTTACAAGCACCAGTGACAGGAAAGTGTCTTTCTAAAACAAAGCTTAAAAAACAGTAGAAAAATATTTTTTGTGTTTTGCTGGATTTCTGGATGGACACATTATATGTGAATTTAGTTTGACAATATCATAACAACCAAAATAATAGTCATTACCCATTTCAAAACACATTGTTCAGATTTACTTCTTTCCATGTATGTGATGAGATCTGGGTTAGAATGAATTATTGAGATATTTGCTTTCTGTTAAAGGTGCCAGTAGAATAAGAAAGAAGAAGAAGGAAAAAAAAAGGGTGGAAGGAAGGAAGGAATAATGGAAGGAAGGAGAAGAGAAGTTGATTAGTTTACTCAAAAAGAGAAAGAGGTCCTTAACACTAAGTAGGACAAAAATCTTAAAATCCTGCATGTGATATGCTAGAGAAATTTAATTTAAAATTGTCATCTGGACAGTTCATAGTTAATGATTGATTTATTTTTACCTCTGCTTCATTATTTTTACTTAATAATCATATTTTGATAAACATGCATTATCACTTCCACTAGAGTTAAGTTCTGCATAAAAATGCCTCTACCTCACTGAAAGTGGATGGAGCTCTTGCCTCTGAATGTTGACAACCAAAACATACTCACTGGGTCAACACCATTCAGGAAAGGAGAGGGTTCCCTGCATCAGCCTTGCTCTGTCCTTCTCAGGAGTCTTCACTGAGCTTTGCTTAATGCTCTTTGAATGCCATGGGACTCACATCAATGACACTTACAAATCTACAGAATTGAAGGGCTGAGAATTATTTTAGAGACTATTAGTCAAACTCCAGCTTACAACTTAAAAATGAAAATTTAGACAGTTGGGATCACAGGTTGTAGTCAATTTGGATTTAGGATTTAGAACTTAATCTGTTAGTAATAAAGGACCATTAGAGATTTCTATGTAGGGAAGAAAATATGATAAATGTAGTGAGTATACATTACTGTTCTCTAGACTTTTGAATGGCACCATGTTGTAAAAAGTTATTGGATTTCATATACCATCAGCCATGCACACACACACATACACACTTAAAGATGGGGGAGGAGAACTAAATAAAGTATTGCAACTTTTTCTTTTGTCAACTGCAGAAATTAAAGCAATGGACAGGTGTCGGTAGTCAGTGAATTAATATGTTATGAAAATATCATGTAAAAAGATTTTAAATACAAAAAAACTATTAAATTCTCTGATTCTCATCACAACTAAAATTTAAATCATTCCCCAGAGATTCAGATTCCACAGGTATAGGTTGAGACCAGGTTTGGGGGAATCACTGATTTACCCCACTCCATCCTCTAAGGCAGGAAGCTTTCCTCTAATCTCACAGAGACAATGGCACAGACTCTGCAGGAAGCCTGTTCCACTTGTGGCCCTTCTTCCTTAAAAGAGATTCAAGAAATCTGCGTCTGCAAACAGCTGGAGGCTTGGAGTCCAAAGATGGGCATCATAGGTTCAGTTCATTTTCCTTACATACAAAAAGAGGATTATAATAAGAAATTCCCATACTCCAGGACTGTCACCAGGATTACATGGGGAAAGAAATAAAAAAATTCCCCTGGAAGATGTAGAACATTATACCTATATGAGTTACTATTAATAGTATTCAGGAGGTGGCATTTAACATACTGATTCTTTCAGTTTAAATTAAAAGCAAAATAATGTTCTCCTCCCCACTATGCACACCATATCTGAGCACAAAAATTCTCAAAGTAGTATGTGCTAAACTAGATGCATTTTATCCTAGAAGGTGATTATTTGTTAAAATAAGATGTTAAAAATTTTCACATTTTAATATTTGTATGACTTACTTGCTGAAAGATGTCTTAGAATCATATAGCTATTTCGTAGAATCCTAATCAAGAAGAAACACGTTTCCTCCCTTCTCCTGACTGATGGTTATATTGTAGAATTAGTGGGCATTCCTTTTCTAAGAAAACCAAAAGCACAAAATATGCATGCAGTGTTCACTGACACTCATAGCTATAGCATTAGAAGGAGTAAATGCAACCGAAAAGTTCTTGAAACTTCAGAATTCAGCTCACTTGTCTTGTAGATTGGGATAGACTCTTTCAACAAGAGCGGGTGACCTACCCAACACAACACACATGTCCCAAGCCAGTGTTCTTTCTGAAACAACACACCCTGTCACATTTATCCCGTCACTCCTTCCCCACCGGTAATGCTCTTCAACATACACAACAGCACACACACGGTCACATACTCATAAAGCAGTCATACAAAAGAACAAGGTGGTGCATAATGATTCTGCTTCCCTGCCTAGCCAAGGGCCATGTTCAATCATTTGTTCCCACCTTTGTTGATTCTTCTACTGATTTCATTCATTCCACAATTAAGTGATCCTCAGACATGTAATGAGCATCTCCTATGTGCAGAGTGCTGGACTAAGCAAAGTAGAAAATAGGAAAAGCAACAACAGTATGAAAAAAAAAAAAAAAGATTTCTGTGAAAATAAACCATCATCGAAAGGGGAGAGGTGCAGTGCAACATGCAAGAATTAGAGAAGAAAACCTATTTCAGTGACCCAAAGAATGAAGTGGAAGACTAGCAGAAAGTAAACTCACAGCAGCTTGAAAAAGGAAAGCTTGGGAAGGTATACACATCCATTAAAAACAAACAACAAAGCAAAACCAGAAAATTAAGGGCTCTGTAGAATGAACGTTCCATGCTACAGTGGCAGCATCAGTGCCAGGAGAATGGTCCACAAATGTAGCATGCCCACCTGGGGAACCTGTGCCCCCAGTGCTTACCTGGGAATTTAAACCCACAATTAAGTAATCTGAGAGGCCATATTTGTTGTATGTTTGACCAAGATTTGGGCCTTTTCATCATGGCTGGAAACGATAAAATATAAAGAATGATTCTTCTATGATTTCATTCCTTCTACGGTGAAAAAAAAAAAAATCAGTGATTCAACCTTTTAAACACAACTGTAATTTCTGGAAAAAATAACCATTAAAAAAGTACATATAAACACATTTTAGGGACATTTTTTTTCTCACGTCAGGTTCCAGTATGGTCTGACATGGTACTGAGATTTATTCGAAATGTTGGTATCTTTTTCATCATGGATTATTTTGCATTTTGATTTTCATAGTAGTTATTGTGATTGAGATTTTTGCCCCCTCCCTTAAATTTCCAGGGTTGGCCTGGAGCCAACTCTTCACTCACCTTCCACAAGGTTAATGGTAACAAGTTCTTCTTCCATGCTGCTTCCTGCAATCCTGTCTGGGCTTCTTTACCTCTCAGGACTGAGACACCTGCCTATGGAGCACCCAGGGATGAACTGAAGTGAGAGGAAGAGGCCAACAGAATATGCCTGAGAAGTTGGTAAAACATGTTTAGCCATCAAATTGTATCCCAAATGCATTAGAGTATATTCTAAAGGTGAATTTATCGATGTGAACTATTTTAGAGCGAGGTGTCACTCTTTTTATCATAGATTTGCCTCATAGACTGTTTTTATGAAAAACAAGGCATACACACAGCTCTTGCTCAGTGTGGCTATGTATTATCTCCATTTCCCCCATCATATTATATTTGAGAATAAGGTGAGTATGAGATGGAAACTCACCAGTGGAGGAAAAGAAACAATAGGGGGTGCAATCTGTGAATAGCCTCAGAAATCAGAAACTGAGTTAAAAAAAGCTTGGGACTGAAAGATCTGGATGTGGGAACGGAAAGTGTTTAAAACTCATGGTTCAGAACTCATTTCAAATCCTCCTATAATAGAGTTAAGTAGAATTTGTTATGGGCAGAAATAGTGTCTTTTATAAGGTTTAAAACAACTGAAACTGTGCAGGGTAATTTCATTGTGCTTTTAAAATCAATTATAAAAATACTATGTGCATATAATTTATAAAGTTAGAAAATATTAGAGAAGTAAGAATCAATCATAATCTTACCACCTAAAGATAACCATCATTAATATTTTAGTACATATGCAGTATACCAGTACTATATATATTTGACAAATTTTATTTGCAGTTTTATATCCTTATTTATTTAATACTGTATCTTGAGCATTTTCCCTTATATCTTTAAAATTTTAATAGGTCTCACTTATAATAACTGTACAATATCCTATCACATAAATTGAACACATCCTCTGTTTTTAGATGTGCAGTTTATTTTCCATTATTACCATTACAATAATTCTGTATCAAATGTGTTTCTCCATAGTTCATTGGCTTAGTTTGTGTTCATTGGTTTTGTTGGTCTAGGCCATTTTCTAAAAGTAGAAATAACATTTACTTTATTTTTGAAGAACATATGAATTTTAGTTCTGTCTTAATTCTTTTAGATACAATAAATGCCATTTCATACTTTACTATCTCAAGTCTCTACTGGTCTTTCTGCTGAGGTACTGTTGTGAGAAATATTATATTATGATCACTGGGAAAATGTATCAGTGAAAATGCTAATAGTAGACATTTCAATCAATTTTTCTGATGAAATCAAATGATAGGCTTTTTTCTCTTGAATAAAGATACTTTGAGTTATTAAGAGTTTGTTATTTTATATGCTTTTTAAAATACTTTACTACTTTTTTACCTTATCCATTATAATTAGGATGACTGGAAGAAACAGCCTCTTTTGTATTTCAACTTCTCAAATATTCATGGGCCAATCTGAAGGTTGATGCTTTTGATAGGCTGCATTTGAAGAAATGACCAGCTTTCTTTTTCTTCCCAATTTTAGCTACTCTGGTAGTTTTCAACAATGACTATGCAGACAAATTTCTAAGCACTTCCTCAAACTGCAGTTTCTTGTTTCCCTGGCTGGCCATGCCAGGGCTCCCTGAGCAGCCTCTAGTTAGCCCCTCAGCCTTGCTGGGCCTCCCTGATTCCTTCCTGGCCTGTGTCTGTGCCAGCCACCAAGGAGCTAGATCCCTCAGGCCCCTACGGAGCAGAGATGGATAGAACAGGAGTTGCCAAGAGCCATCCAGTGGCCTATTAATGTACTTGATGAGAGTTAGATACATCTTCGGAATCACCAATTACAGATTCCATGACTTTACCACCTCCCTAGCTTCTGAAAATAATCAATGCTAACTTTTTTTCAGTAATTGCCTTGTGCCAAACACTATGCTAAACTCCTTACCAATCTCATCTACTCTTTGCTCAGGATAGCTTTACAAACTGGGCATTATTATTCTCTCCCATTTTATAGAAAAAGAAACTGAGACCAAAGATCCCACAGCTCAGAACCCAGTGCCTCTGCAGGCACTGTGTTTTGCAGTCAGCATACACATTCTCATAGCTCACTTATATTTTTCTATCAATAATATGTCATTATTTTACATTCTTATTTGATTTTTAAGATATAGGATTTCTCCCCCTCATGTTCACAACTCACTTTTACACTCTGTGTGGGTCGGATCTGCTCAGTTTTTGATTACTAATTGAACCCACCTGATGAACAATGACAGCTCAAAATTTCCTCAGTCTTGGGGGTGCAAGAGTGGAGAAGAGGCAGAGCAATCAAATGTCAAAGTAGGGCTTCTTTCATCTCCTCTTGAGTCTCTCCTTACTCTTAGAAATATCTCTGCCTCCCAGTCATCCTCCCCTAGGAGTTTAGTAACGTCTTTGATTCTAGAGTGTCCAAAGCCTCCTCTTCATCAATCTCATGGTTACAGTAAAATCTAATGACTCCTGTGAAAATGACTCTCATTCCAACATCAACCTGGATATTGAATGAGATGCTTCCTCTTTCAAGGAGATGCTTTCTTCTTTCACCTCCTCAGAGCTTCCCTCTGCCCAGAATAGACTGTTCAGTAGCCTAGTATTCACAAATGGCCTAATACTGCCAGGATAGCTCACATGTAATTGCTGCCCCATACTTTAATCATCGAACTCCTCAGGGAACCAGTGTGTAGTTGTAGAAAATGCTTCAGATCAGAGCATTGAAAACTCAGCTCCATGTCTTTCATTTGCCATGGATCCAACAGATATTTTCCAAGTGACTATTATAGACCAGGTGGTTGTCTAGACAAAGGAAAACTTGCCAAAATAAGCAACATGGATCCCTGTCCTTGAGAAACTTCAAATGGGACACCATGAACATTTGGTCAAGTAATCCAACTGAAATTTCATTTTTACTATCTGTAGATGAGCAACTAGTAATATTGTCATTATCTGCCACACAAACTGCTAGTATCTTCTTGATTCATCTCTACCTCTGAAGATATCACACCTCTCAGCTATCTCTCAAAAGACTGATTCAAAACACATTTTGATTGTACCAATTCCTTATTTAAGGCTATCTATGATGCCCTATCACCTTTAAACTAAAACTGATTTAGCCAACTGTGTAAGACACTTCTTCCCTGACATGTCCCTGCCCATCCTGCTTCAGTTTGTTCTACCCCTATATACCCTGGCATACAAGCAGGTTAGTTATTCCATGTTGTCCTCTGTGTCTTTTCCAGGAAGCCTTTTACAATTCCCAAACCTATTCCTATGATTCCCCCCCACCCCCAGAACCCAGTACTTATGTCTATTGGTATTTCTCACTATTAGTCTCTTCTTAACTATGAGCTTTTGAGGTTGGAAACTATGCCTAGCATAATATCTAACTTATAGTAGTTACTTAATACATGTTTGGTGAATTAAAGAAAGAGAGAAAATCCCAAATGATACTTAAACTGTACAGAGTAGTTATATTTTACCAGCTTGATCTTCCCCATGTCCCTTAAATAATCACATAGGAGAATTATTCTTTGGTTATATCTAGTCCCTGTGGTGGTAGCAAATAAATATCTCTGGGTCTTTTATTACTAAGTGAAGAAGACTGTGATTTATCTCACTACTTCTCTCAAAGCTGCATTTTTTCTTGCACTGGAGATCACCATGGCTGAACAATGGCTCAGAGAATATTATCAATAAATATGGATAATTCCATAAGATAAAACTTGAATGACCAAGTCAAGAATGAATCAAAACCTTAACACATTTCCTACCCTGGACTCACACACAGGAAGACAGCCAAACCAAGACATGGGCCAAAACAACAAGAAGCTCAAGACAAAGAAGTAAGGAGGACTTATTGTAATTGGAGTGGGATCTAAGGGTCTTCTGGAAGTTTCAACCAGTGTGTAATTCTACTTCTTTTTTTCTAAGACAACTCTAGAAATAATGTCTGCATGCCAATTCTCATAGCCCATTGACTGATGAGGTACAAATCTTGGTTAGTTGATTCTCCTGAGGGAACTTGGGCCCAGATATCTATTGTGCTGGTTAATTTCCAAGAAGTCCTTGGTCAGTAAACCAACTCACAAAACTACCACTAGTTTCTACCCCAATCTAATAGATTCCACTAGTCTGTAGAAGTTATTCTATAGGAAGTAAGAGTGTATTCAAATGTGAATAAAATCACAAATGACCTGTATCTTTTCAGGTCACTCAATAAAGCCATCCCCAAGAATCTTTGGTCTTCATAACCCAACAATAATAGACCATGCATTATCCTTAGTGTGATTATCTGTTACATCTGTAAAAGAAAGAAATAACCAGTTGAAAATTCAATCTAATTTTAGCACTTCCAATTTTTCTTCCACTTACATACCCTTTTTGTTTTTCTCTCTGTGTTTCTGTCTCTGTCTCGCTCTTTCTCTCTCTCTCTCTTTCTCTCTCACACACACACACAATTACCTTGATTATTCATCACTGATACATCTTTGTTCATGTTGATTCACCTGTCTGAGATTTATTTATATCAATTTTTCCTTCAAAGCCAATTCAGGCCATTTCTCTTTATGCTGTTGTAGCACTTTCCTCTCCAAACTCATTATTAACACATACTGTTCTGTTTTGAAATATGTTAATGTGTCTTTCTCTACTCTAAGCTCCTTAGAACAAAGTCTGTACCATATTTGATACTGTCTCATTATTTGTAGGCACTCAGTAAATATTGACCAGACAACACTTTCATAGAGAGTTACTGACCATGATAGCCCATATCAATTCCTCCATTTTTTTCAACTCCCATTGCACACACTACTCAAGATTATGCAGATAGCTATCTAAACTTGAGTTGATTCATGCTCTGTGAATGCTATTCTTGCAGTCAAATCATCAAGATCGTAAATCAAATCATATCTAGTTCATCTGTCATTCACATAGTGCCTAGTTGTGCAGGACAGAGTGGCACAAAAAGTAGTTATGGACACTTGCTTTCTTAGAAACTTTAGTCATAAAGTGATCATGAACTCTAGCAAAACAGAGGTACTTAAAGAATTATGGGGCCTTTGATTTCCTCAGGAATGGTGATGTCCTGGCTAAATATGATAGGTTTCAATTTTTGCAACTAACTCCCATTTATTGAAGAACTTCTAAGACCCAGGCACTTTATTGAACGTGTTGCACACATTAAATCATTGGATTTTCCTAAAATAACTGCCAGAAAAATATCTTTGTCTCTGTTTTATGCATGAGGAAATTGAAGTTTAGTAGGGTTTGGTGACTTGTCCAAGAGAAGAGTCAAATCCAGTTCCCCAAGACTCTACAGTCTTCATGCTTTCAATGCACCCCAAAGTTTAACCTGACTGAGCACTGTCTGAGCCTTCTTGCCTCTTGCTCCTAGGTATTGGTAAAGAACCCACCATATATGTCTTCTGTCTGATTCAGAGAACTTGAAGGAGGTCACATAGACTTGGGCTATCCAAGGTGACTGAATTTTTGTGTGAGCCCGGATGTCTAGTTCATCTGGGGCCTATGATAGGCTTAGAAGCTCCTAAAGCAATCTGGTCTACCCAGAGTCCAAGAGGTTGGAAGTGACCTAGGGCCAGCAAGAAGGCCCCTAAGGGTCAGTGCTAATTGGGGCAGATGCCCCAGGGGTACATAGCCCAGACTGTTCCCAAGGAGTTCAGCTGGAACCAGATTGACTCAGGAATGTGAGTGAGGCAAACAACTGCTTGATTGTTTGAGCCCCTACACTTGGTACCGAGTGCTGCTTCCCAGTGAAATGTAGGCCAACAGGATTTCTGAAAACTGTTTGCAAAGCTGAATGCAACACTTCCTTCATTTGCATTTAAAAAATAAACTCAGCCTTGAAATGGGCACTAGCCAAGCCCTTCCTGAAAATTGAGAAAGAGTGTAATGGGATAAATCTCTGCTTCCCAAATGATCCTCCCCCCAGTTCACATGCAAGCAAAGGTTGTTTTATTTTATAAGCCTCTCTTTCCATTAAACCTTAGCTCAAGATCTTGAACAAGGAGCTGCAGACTTTCTTCTTCCAAGGTGAACTTATCCTTATGGGGGGGTCTTCAGGTAGTAGTAGAACTTCTCTCCAGCATTATTGTTTTAGACATTTTATCTTGAATGTCCCAGATATTAAAAGCCTATTCATAATCACTTCTAATGTATAATGTCCATCATTCATAAATTAAACTTAGGGCAGCACCTGAATTTCCCTTTTGCTATTATAGCGGCTATTATTAGGCTCAGTACAATCAAACAACTAGCACTTTCTCTTGCCTGCCCCATGTGCTCCTGCCCTTTCATACCCAGGCCACCCATATACCACAAAGTCAAATGATAATTTTGTGTAACATGTACTGATTGTGGTGACCTGGTCAAAAAAAAAAAAAAGACAATGATATGAAAGTAATAAAACCTACATTTGACAATTTAATCCCATTATAATAGTCCTACTTTTCTAAACTTAAGCCAATTATAATAGTACCAGGAGATAGCATTTCAGGTCTCACTGATTTTTATCTGAGGGAAAAATATATCTGCATGTAGAATGAATTAATATATGTGAATTGAGGTTTCTAAATGAGTTTTGAAGATGACCTCCATCTCTTTTCTCTACTTCTGGACTTTACCCACATAACCGTTTCCTTAGGCATCAAAGATGACACTGATGTTCTCTGTGGTTAGATGTGACCGAAATGTATAATACATCCTCAACATATGGCCAATGTATTTATCAATTACATGATGGGATGATTTTCAGAAATTCATTTTTAAATCAAACTCATAGAAAAATAGATCAGATTTGTGGGTACCAGAGGTAGATGATGGGGAGTGGGAGAATTAGAAGACGGTGTTCAGAAGATACAAACTTCCAGCTATGAGATTAATAAACTGAAGGCGTAATATACAACAAGATTACTGTGGTTAACAAAGCTGTGTGATATATTAGAAAGCTGTTGAGAGAGTAGATGCTAGGAGTTCCTATCACTAGGAGAAAAAAATTCTTTTTTTATTTTTAATCTATATGAGATGATGGAGGTTGGCTAAATTTATGCAGTAATTATTTCACAATATATATAAGTCAAGTCACTATACTATCACCTTAAATTTATACAGTGCTGAATGTCAATGATATCTCTATAAAATGGAAAAAAATACATTTTTCCTTTCAAAGTTAAAACATTTTCCTTCTTTTCAAAGCTCACATTTATCATCCCATAAGAATAGTTTTCAAAGGAAGCCGAAGATACAGTCATCTCTTAGTCTTGCCTTAGATGACTAAACAAAATTATACTTCATCGATTTCAAAGCAGGTTATGGGTTGTGCTTGCATGTTTGCTTGGCAGTCTTATGCATACAAACTATGATTCTGGTTTAAATAACTGGGTGTGTAAAGAAAGACCTATCTGGAAAAGTTTGATTTGTTTTCTGTCTGTAATCAAATTACTTCTAAATGATATGCCATGTTGCATAATGTTTGAAATTTTGCTCTCAGAAACACATATATATGCTTTGTGGTTGAATTCATCGAGACTTCATTTTAAATCATGTAGGTCTCTGAGCCATGTCCACCAAAATGTGGTAAAATGCAGAAGTTGGCAATTCAATTTCATTCAGCCTTTCAAGAAGGAAGGCCCAGATAAGCTTTGCTTGTTCATGTCAGTGATAATATTCATCAGTGAGGCCTAAATCTAATTCTGTAGGCTTGCTACTGCTTTGTTGTACTGTCATTTCTGAACCTCAGTCTCCCCTCTCTCTCCCTCTCCCTCTCTTTTTTTAATCGCAGCAAAAAGTTTCTTAAGAGCTTAACTTACAGCCAAGTGCCAGCTCCCCCATTTAATTTGTCCTGCTTCCCCACAGCACTTGGACTTTATGTTCAGGCAGAGGTGAGGTCAGTTCTCAGGGCCCGACTCTCTGGACACCCTCAATGATGACCTCATTAGAGTCACAGATGTTTGCTGCACTTTGGGAGATCTGGAAAAAACAGAGCAGTAAACTAGGCCAGCTTGCAGTAAGGCTGTTACCCACAATTCAAGATAAAATGCTGGATAGTTCCCACTAGGTTCTGGTCGGCTAGGAAACGGCAACTTATTAATCTTGTGTCAGAGAGCCAGCTGCAGCCGTGGCAGTTACCATATTTCACCACCAACTCCATGTCTGGACAGCCATTGTCTTTTTTTTATGAAAAAACTCTACAAATCAGCTGCGTTCTCTCTCTCCCTCACCCTCTCCGTTCCCCCTTTAACTGAGCAAAGCCCCCCGCTTGTCCTCCTTGGAGAAATTGCACTCCAGTACTGATGGAGTTAGGGTGCATCGTAGATCCTGTGGTTGGTTTACTAATTCAGAGAGACTGCTTACTTTCCAACTTTAATGATATTCCCTCAGCATATCACTTTGGTTGCCTGGCGACCGGATTTGAGCTAGGCCTCTCATTTGATTCCCACACATCAGACCCTGAAAAGCACTTTTTTTCCCGTCCCTCAGCTTTTGATTCTTTCTCCTCTGAAACCCTTCCCCCTGCGGTGTCGGTATGGGTGGGCAGAGCAGTGGTAGAAGGAGGGCAAGGGTGAAGGGCGGCCTATAGCGTACTGGTCACACATCAAGGCCTCAAAACAAAGCCTCCAGGAACCCTTCCTGACAAACACAAATTCCCCTCAGAAAAAGCAAATTTGGCTTTCCCTTCATAGTGTGGGTGTCATTTTAAGACTTTCCTTAGATACTTTATTAAATCTGATGCTTTTCATTGTTTTTCACGCCATTTCTCACAAAAGACTTCCTATTATCAACAAGTTGCTATAGGAGTAAGCAAACAAATTGTGAAGACTGAAATAATCTAATAAATGCTAGCCTTTCACTCATGTCTTTCTATGTTTTAACAGTATAATGTATATGTTAGTATAAGATTTGTCTATCTCTATTTTACTATGGTGGGGTACTTTTCCCACAATGAAGAAATGTCTTATGCTAAAATCTGCATGTTACATTCCAAAGCGTTACTGCAAAAGAAAAATGGAAATTTGCCACTTTGGGTCTTTTTAGAGAAAACGGAGATGCTGATGTCTTTTGTTTGAAAAGACTCCACTGAGAAAAATTGCCTGAGTATATCCATGTTTGTTTTATGGTTGAGGTGAGTAAAGAAATAGAAAAAAAAGAAAGTAAATGAAAAATCCATATGAAGTATTTTCATTGTCCCATAATATTATTTCAGTTCTTTAAGTGAAATTTTATATGCTGTGATCATGCCCTCAAAAATAGCACAGTAACAAAAAAATGAGCACTTAATGAGTTAGTTTTACTATAGCTAGCATAGAATCACATTAATACATATGGACTTCAAATATATATGTATATGGTTTATATCAGTAATATTAGAGCTTGCCTATCTGTTTAAACAAGTATTTTTAGATTGCTTTTGAAATATTAAAGGTCACATATATATCATTTTGGTGATCAATCTATTATAAAATATAGTTCAGATATTCTTGTTAAGAGTTTATTTTCTCACAGTTCCCTGAAGGATTTGCTCATGTAACTCCCATTCTCATGTGCAAATCCCTTGTGCATGGATGGGAGAATGGACTTCTAATTCCATACTAGAACCGAAAGTAGGATTCCTAACCTTTACTCTCTTGTCGTTGAACTTATGTAAGGCTAATAAAACTTCTTTTACTCTTTTCCTAGCGACGATTAAAATTATGTACAAAGTTACTGCTTTTCCACTAACGCTTTATGGATTCTTCCACATACACTCATCCCCACACCTCCCTCCATTTTCTATAACTAGCTAGATTGATTACTTGTTACCTTATTGCTTACTTAGTCATTAAGGGTTTGAGGGACATAGCGTCATACTGTACATTCCTATGTGCAAAACAAGAATGTTTTCAGATTAGTGTTTAAGCTTAATTTTTCTTCTGTTCAAAGTTGTAACTAATACATTATTTGCATTTTAGCTGTGCAGATGGGCAAAGCAGATATCTATTTATAAATTCTATTGATTCAGTTATTCTAATATTTGGTAGTTTTATATTTCATGCATGCCAAGAACATTCTCATTTTTGAAAACTATAGATATTGAATGAATACCATATAAATTATTTCTATGGTAAGAGCTACTAATAAAACAAGATAAGCAGATTTCCCTTGAATTTTCTTTTTCCTGCTGAATTCAGTGATTGGCAACTAGATCAAGAAATAAAATTCAATATAAAAATATATTCACTGTAAAAATTCATTGTAACCACACTAATGCCAGCATCTCATATTTGGTATTTAAGAAGGCAGAGGGTCAAGTGGAAAAGAAAATCTGATTTGGGTGTTGGAGGGGGGAAAATGGAGAGGGAGATATTTAGATACTTGAGGCAGAGTAAAGGGAATCATTTAAATCATTGAAAATTATCTCAAATATCTTTACTTTAAAAGGCCAAAACATCCAATGGAGAGTTAACCTGAGTTTCTGTGACTTTTCATTAATAAAATAGTCAAAATTAATATCAGAAAATCAATATTATGATCTTTCTTTAACACAAAGTACAATGGTTCTATTTGCTGTTCCCTCTAATAAAATCTAAACTAGAAATTTAAAAATCCAGTAACACCTTAAGAAAGGATTTCCTTAAAATATCTTCAGTCTTGTAAATATCAAGTTTCTAAAAATCCGGTGATGGAAATCTGATCATTTCTAGTTCCTTTCAGTATGTAGACTACTGGATAGGCATGCACTTTTGGATGCCTGCCTAAATTGTTTTGTCTGTAATTCCCACCACTAATAGCAACTCACCTAGGTTGCAGAACTATCCTCTGATTCTAGAGATCCTCGTATGTACAAAAGGAACAGAGAACGTGAGTAAGGAATGGGTGATTTTCACTCTTTCTCTGTAGAGGACAAAACAAAATCAAATTGGAGTTTGGAAAAAATAAAGTCTCATTAATTTCAACAAATGAATGACCATCAGACACTTAGAATTATTGTGCAGCTAGTTACTTTTCATGATGACAAGGTAAAAGGAAAGGGAGCAATTAAATATCTTTTATCTTTGATTACTGACCCACATGAGGGCTTCATTTATTAAGAACTAATCACGATTTGTGTTATTACTATTATCGATACATATGAGTAGTGTAATATCATTAAAAATAATAAATATATGTCAGACTCTCCCATGGCACCTAGCTTGCTACTTGTATAAGCAATATCTATAAATGATAAGCTGTATAATTAAGTGAAGATCAGGACAGTGGAGAACTCTGGAGATGTGTCCTTATTATGACACACAGACCCCCAGTTTCCTTAGCTGCAAATATAGGGAGCTATGTCACATAGAAAGAAAACTTCAGATAGTCCTCACTCTTGGTTCTTTCTATATGGTCTGTGGTGTCTGTGCAGAAGGACCCTGATATGATTCCCTACTTATATGTCAGGAAGAGAAAAAAAAAATGTGCATATGCCTGTAAGTCTAAGAACCACATGGCTATCTCAGCCTTTCCCATGAGCCCACACAAATGGGTCTCCTACAAGCCGAATATCTATCTGTATGATTTCAGTTTTAAAATCCCGGTCTCGCTAAAAGGGGGAAAGAAACGGAAAAAAAGAAGCTACCACCCAATGCAGACTCCCAGAAGAAATCGGAAACCCCTCAATTTACTTCCCTTTGTGCATCTAAAAGCTTTTAAAAGTCAAAACAGACTTCTTTTTGAACATTTCTAGCAGGTCTCACTGTTCCTGTTGTTGCATGCACCGAGTTTAAATTCTCAGCACAGATGAACACAGCCCAGCGGAAGTTCTAATCCTCAAAAAGTAGACAAATAACAGGGAAACTCCAACGGCCCCTTAATACAGCTGAGCTCTCAGGCCTCCCCGGGATGCAGGATTCTGAGTGGTGCCGAAGTTGGGGTTGCTATTTTGTTTGTCCCCATGAGCCCCACCTCGGCGTGCCGATGCACTGATGTAAGAATTCCAAATGAGCTTGCTCAGAAGGGCCCAGATTAGCCGGGTTGCTAGGATCTCGCCATTCCAACCCCCTTTTCCACTTCAGTGGACTGAGCTTTTGACACTATGAAAAGCACCATTTAAAATTAATTAAAGCTTCTTATTTGGTACCAAATCTCATCACTGCCGACTACATTTAATATGTTTTATGTGTGGCTTTAAGTCCCTGTCGCATCGTGTGTTGTATGATCCTGCAATGAAGCAGCTACACACATTAGAAAACACAGAAGCAGCCCGAACTGAGCTCCCTGATATTTTATCTTAGTGTGTTAAACTGCAGAGCGAGTCTTCTAGTCTCCTGGGTCATGCAGGCTTCCGTGAATGTTCCAATGCTCGCTGTCTGCAGTGGAAGGCCAGAAACCTGAGTTCTAGTCTTGCTCAGTCCCTGATTTGTCACGAGGATGGGCAAGACAAGGTTGCTTTTTTACATTTCAGTTTCCTCATCTGTAGAAGAAAGCAGCTGGGCTGTGACTGCGGACTTTGCCTTCAGCTTGAATGTTTTGGGGATGTGAATGTGGGAATGGCAGTGTGTTGAAGGATAGATCCACAAGTTTCGGGTTGAGATTTCAGTGTAACAACTTCCTGTGACATGATCTTTCGACCCTCAGTTTCATCATCTGTAAAAGAGGGTCAAGAAGGGACCGTTGTGAAGATTTAACAAAGTAATGCATGTAAATACCTAGAAACGTAGCCCCCAGTAAATATTAGCTAATATCAAGATATAGATAACATCAAGATATCAGTTATAAGAACAGTAAAAGGAATGATTTGTTGCCATTGCATTTGGACTTAATATTATTGGTGATCGAAGTAGTATGAATTCTCTGTTACCAAACATCTGCTATAAACAATATCTGCAAATTCAGGTCAGTTTATCACTTATATATATCTCACATTAATTTTCAGTATATTATCTTCAAACAACTTATTAACTTCCTCCAAAAGTCTGAGATCAACTAACATCTCACTATTTTATTTTTTTGCAAAAAAAAAAAAAAATCAGTACTAGTCCAGTTACATAATCATAATAATGACTCCTTAATGTGCAGGAAAGTATTATGAAAAGACAATAGGCAATAAAACCTTTAAAAAAATAAACCTTTGGCAAAGAAGCTTACTTGTCTAAACCCAGACTGAGTTTTAGTTGCCTCCAGGAGTCTAGATGTTTTTATGGTGTCATTTTTGATGCAGTTTGTTTACATCACCAAATTTTATCATGTATTTGTAGGACTAGGACATTCCCTTCTACCCCCTAAATTATACACTTTGGTTTAATGAGGGGAGGGTGGGAAGAGAGAATAAAATCTGAACAGAACAGAGTAAAGATTGTCCTGAATTGCATACCAGTTGACATTTGTTTATGTGGGAGACAAAGGTTTTTCTTACTGATTGATGAATCCCATTAGAAATATATGCTCATATAGAATAAATCTTAATGTATAAGTAGCCCTAGCGTGAGTTTTTCTTTTTTTGAAGAGTTAGCAAAACATGCAGCATTTGCTATCTGAAAATAAAAAATAAACCTTTTGAAATTTCTTCAAATAAGGTATTTTTTTAAATGCCATTTTATCCTTACATTCGTATGTTTTTGTCCTGCTCATGCTCTAAAATACAGTTTTAGAGAAGCACCAAAATGAAACTGTATGGTGGGAGAAAAACAGACTAATATGCATTCTGAGTGGAGAGTATCCTTCGGTCTACCTAGTACAGCAGCACAGGATGGCCACTCTATTAACTCTTTAAGCAAGGTCAGGAGCCACCCCATGTTTTAACAAGTGACCAATTCAAACTGGAAAACTCTGCAATCATAGTAGCTTGTTGAACAATCCTGAATGAAAATGCTCCACAGACATTTACCATCCACTGAAGCTTACATTTTTAAGTCAACTGGAAAGCTTATCAGATTTATATAGTGTCTTTGATTTAAAAATTTTACTACCACTGAGTCTCAGTTTCCTCATCTGTGAAACGGGAAGCATGATAATAATAGCCATCTCATGAAGTTGTTGTGATGTGATAATTTTATATAACACATTTGCAATGCCTGCCACATATGCAGGCCTTCAGTAAATGGTATTTTTCATTCTCATTATTCCAGTAAAAATTTTAAAATGGTTTAGATATTACTATGCGTTGCCCCAAGGTTGATTGCAACTTGTTGATCCCCCCCAACATTATGTATAGTATGGATTAATACAAAATCATATCAAACCCTGAGAACGATATGACTGTCGCATAATGCTTTTTGGAGTGTAGGAGTGCTACAAATACAAGAGTATTGCTTGGAGGAGCAAATAAAATTATTTCTTGTGTAGAACCAATCTTAGCATTTAATAGCCAGCATACAGCTACTTTCAAAAGAAAGCCCTACTGTTCCAGACCTTTTGTTTCCTGGGAATGACTGAGAATCTCTGTGTATAACTGAGATCAACAGCATAGATATCCAGGAGTTGGCAAATGAATTTCTATTTCCCTCTAATACTTCTGTTTGCAACATAGCAAAAGGCTAGTATATTTGTGTGGTCCTCTACCTGGGTAAAATGATTAATTAATTAATAACTTGATGAAAGAATCAAATAGATGTGAGGATAGAAAGTTATACAGTAACCAAATATACAAGTATACATAAAAAGAGGAAATAACTGTGAAAATGTTCATTCTTCTTGGCAGGCTATGACAGAATATTAATTCAATTTAAATTTTACTTGAGTGTGTTTCTTTGTGCATTTGCCTCTCAACTTTTACCGTAAAAATATTTTATGAAGTTTGACTTGATTGTTAAATGTTTTCAGTAGCAAAAAGGTATGTGGCATTTCTTAATGTGTTGCTCTAACAGTACAATTTATTTAGTAGCAGTGGGAGGCAACAGTGGACAAATTTGAAAAAAAGTTATAATATGCTCCAAATAGAACATTTTGTTGCTACATATTCCTTTAACTAAAAATGAGTGTGCTTCTAAATATATATATGTTGTATACATGTATGTGTACATATATATGAGTGGCATATCACTCATCTAGCATTGTATAATGCAAAATATATATATGTACTAATTGCTTTTTTCCTCCTGTTTGTTGGTTAAAAATTGTTTTAAACCAGAAAGGAATACCCCAATTTTTAAACGTGAATATCAAACAAACTGTGAATCAATTTTTCTATCTTGCTCTGGAAAAACTGTAATGTATCATAAGGGAGATAATTAATGAGTATAGATCACTCTTTTTATCCCACAACTATAGAGGAAAGCTAGTTTTATTTCTCATAAGGGTGATAAGAACAAAGTGAACTCACTAGTACCTTTTCAAAGTTGATAAAATGTGATTTTCAAATAATCTGAATCACTACAAAGGGACCCAAACCAATTAACCTATAATGAATAAAATGCAAATAAGTAGAGGTTTTCATAAGTCAAAACACAACAGTGTATATTGGCACAGCACTTTCCAATTTAATGTTGCTTTGAGAGACTTCCTGAATTGAAGAGGAAAAACTATTCTATCACTGTTATGCATACTCAAATACTACTATTAGAAGTAAGAATTATATATGATAATTGCCTACAAGAATCTAAAATTTAAGGTTTGCTGTGTAATCAATTTATAATCCTTCAGGTGACATATTTCTTTTCTGTCTCTCATATGACCAGCATCTTCTTTTGTCAAGCCCCATTCTAAACACACATTTACCCCAGATAAATCTTTAAAACAAAAAACAATGTCAGAACATATTGTTTTTACATGTCAGAATGGGATCAACAAAAGGCTAATCCCTTGTTGCATTTGAAAAAAAAAAAAAAACCTTCCTACTCTTTCCTTCTCTCCCAAAGGGTAGGAACTTCTACTTCCCTTGTTTTCCAAAACAAGGCTTTGAAAACATCAATACTCTCAGTAGGCTTTAGGAAGTTTGCTGATCCTATCAGCTTAGGAACAGCTACATTCACAGCATGGTCTAGTCACAAGGGTTATTTTCTCTTTCCTGAAAACTGGTTGAAGACCTCAGACTCCCAGTATATGACTGAGATTTAATAACTGGATACTGCTGATAGGTCCATTAGCATTTCACCCTCAAGTTGCCAAAAATAATACTCACCTGTGCTAATCACCTCTTTTTAGTGCTTACTCAAATATTAGAGTAACTATGATTGTCAGTAAAGTTTTCTGGTCTTTGAGAATCCAACATCTTAATTTTGAACACCCTTATTTCAAAGGATGGGCTTGCAATATCTCCATTTGACATAAAGAACGTTCGGGATTTCACTCTTAGAAGTTGTTAAAATGTTTCAGATTTGAAAAGAGACATGATTCTCATTAAATTAGATGGAATCTTCATTAGCCATCAAGAAAAGTAATTACCCAGTTTTCTAATTTGCTGGGAAAGAGTACCATCACAATGGTAATATCAGCGCTGAAGGTATCGGAGATGTGAGCCTTACCATATGAAAGTGAGAGCAGGTAATTCACTTATTTGACCAAAAGAATAAGTCCTAGTGTCTGCTAGCTAACTTGGCAATAAGTACGAGTATCTGGTATGAACCAAACAACTCCAGGGGAAGAGTCATTAGAACCAAAATAGGGAGGATGTGCTTTCCTTGATTTTACAGAGGTACTAGAAGACTTCACAAAGGTACTAGAAGAAAACTAAAGGAAAAACTGAGTGTTTGTAATCTTGTGTAGATATCAATCAGTAAAAACAGTACATTTGTTTTCTGATAAATAAACAAGCTAGAATATGTAACCCATTAAGAGAATGTAGTAAAGTCAAGGAGCAAAATATTTATTAAAAAAATTTTTTTTCTTCTGAAATGACCCATGCACTACTGAACTTAGAGACCCCTTGCTTCATTCATCCTCATGACCTAACCCTGTTGACCTCTTAGAAAACTAATACTTCTCACACTTTACTAGTACTCATAACACAGAAATCTCTTGTTTATAGTGAATGTAGTTATCTCCTTACTTTACTACCCATCAGCAAGTCACTATACTATAGTGTGTTATGTCTCTTGTTTTGGTATGAATGGAACTTGATATCAAAATTAAGAAGACATAAGAAAGAACTGAATTTTCACAAACCAGTTAAGTGATAAATGAATGTAGAGGGAAGCAGTATGTAAAATGTAAAGTGAAATGCCAACTAAAGGTTTATTGCAATTCCACTGTATTTTTAAAAAAATATTTATTTATGCAAACAAGCACTGGGGTACAGTCCAGAGGTGTAGGGGATGAGAGGATTCACCAGAGACATAGTAGGGAACAGAACAGGCAGATTAACTGAAGCACACTGCTGAGGGGAACAGCGGGCAGGGCAGGAGAGGTCTGCCACACCATGTGGGTCACCTCCCCAGCCGGCAGCAGGGATGGAACTCATGCTTCAATGTTTACAGCTTGCTTCATAGTGCGTTGCTTAACCTATTGTGCCACCAGGGAGGCCCCCAATTTGAACTTTTAAAGCACATATAATATATCTAACTTTATGTTAGGGTGGCAAGGATAAACAGATAAATATGCCCCATGTAAATTCAGGGAGGACCACCAGGGAGGTCCTCCATTGTATTTTATGTTTATTTTCACTAGGAAATAAAATGGGACCTTCAAGAAGAAACCTACGCTTACTCCTATGTTATTTCAGAAGTGGAAGAATATAAGAACTAAATATTTAAATACAAATTTTAAATAAAAAATATACAGGGAAACATAACTTATCTTTCACCTGTGTGTTCTGAATTCTGAATTCTCTGCATCATTCCGATCTATAAGGCAGTTCTAATTTTCTTTGCATGACCTCTACTTGATATCTAAATCACAATAAAGGGTTTTGGGTATCAATTTCTTAAATTAACTTGATTTGCTAAGAAAGAAATGATCAGCCCAAACATTAACCAATTTATTATATCTGAAAGTTAGGCAATCTGTTACATTTTTCAAAATTACTGTGTCAAAATCCCCCTCCTCAATCCAGTCTCAGAATATGGGAAGTAAAAAGAAGAGACCTAAACCAACTCAAGGTAATTTTGTTCAATTCCACATATTTTTATCAAAATGTTTAATTTAGAGGTAATAATTTAAAGATAGCTGTTGAGACAAACTACATGTGTTGAAGAAGTTGATACCAAAAATGTTGAATGTCAGTGAAACTTAGCTGAAAGCCACTAGGATTGGCCATCTAATGGCGATTAAGTATGCTATAAATTTAAATCTTTGAAATACTTGTTGAGATTTATTCAGGCAGACAAACAAAGATAACAAAAGTCTTTTGTGTGTTTGTCAGTCATTTTCACTCCTCTGTTGTTGTAATGTCAAATAATGTCAGTTATTTAAGGGCAATTACTGTAATTTTAAATTCTCAACAAATTAAACTATAAAGACGAGAAGTCCAAGAAGGACCCTACTCATTTTTCTACTACATTTTCCATCTTCGGTTTTTAAAGGCAAGTTTTAATTGCTCGAATGTTTAGAAAGAGGAAAAAAATTGTCTATTACTACTTTTTTCAACCACCCATGTTTGAACATTTCTTTTTCACAGAGTTATGTTTTATAATTTTTCCCTATAGCACCATGATTTTTTTAGATGAGTAAATGGAATGATTTTTAATTAGATTTCATTCAGTTTTTATATTATAATAACTATATTTTTAGCCTTTCTTTATGTTCTGTATACATAATTTAATGAACTTAGGTTAGGATGTCAGAAAAAAAATGTCCAGGGAAGCAAAATAGATCTTGAGATGAGTTAGAAAAATATGTATTTAAATCATGTTTGATAATAGAATGTTCTACCAGTGAAAATCTTGAAAATGAAATGTAAGCATAATTAATTTGAATAGGATCATTAAAGTGGTTTCATAAAATAATTTAAAGTAGCAGGAAAATAATTACTTCCCATCATCTTTAAGCTATGTTGACAAAGTTTAAATGTTACATAATTTAAGAGGCAGAATTCAATACATTTTATATTTCATGAGATCTTTTTTTAAGACTTAGAGCAACATCTAGGATTTCTTTGCAGTAATAAAGACAATGATCCATTATGTTCTTCTATTACTAATTATTCTGTAAAGATTGTCTGTTCCAAAAGATAATTAGAAAGGGTGAAATTTAATTCCATTAAACAGAACTCAGCTGGGACATAATAAAATTTTGCTGTGAAGTTGAAGACTTTGAAGCCAAATAAAAAGCTTTTACATAGATTGAGTAAATGAGATCATAAAACTCACACCTTATTTATTTAGGGCATATTTAAGATATACAAGGAAAAGATTATGTATATTCATGATGAGTTTAAGTGTTCAGTTAACACAAACATTCATAAAGTATGATTCTTACTTATTCATTAAATGAGAATTTTAGTTATGGACAGAGGTAACTTTAGATTCTAGGTTTATCTGTTCACTTATTCAACCAAGTTTTGCATATTTATTATGCACCTAACTCTGAACTAGATTAATGTTAGCCATGGGTGCTCTGAAAGAGCCGACTGTTTAGTCCTTCTATGATGATCAACTAAGTCTATTTCACTTAGTGATAACATTAAAAAGTGTCCACCATGAAGACTTGAAGTTGATAAACTTACTGAGCTCTTTCTTCATATATGCTGAGAAATGTGTGCAGATGGAAATGATTCAGTTCTTCCCCTTAAAGAATTTAATCACCCAGCAGAAGCAGAATTGTGCACCTATAACTACAACAAAATTCTAGTACAGTTGCAAAGATCTTTGATTCCCACCCTGAATCCTTTTCTGCCCTCCTATATTACCCCTTGCACCTTGCTTACCATACCGTCCTTAGCTCTTTAATACATTGTTCCCTCTAGACTGGCAGCAACATGTAGAATGTTCCGTATTGTGTTTTTCATTTTATGTACATCCCTAGAACAAAGCAGATGCTGGATGATGACTAGGAGGAAAAAATGACCATCGGCTGTCGGTGATAACTAGCTGTGACAGCCAAGACAGTGACCACTTTAACTGAAGAATATGTAAAAACAAAGACCTCCAGTATTTCATTTCTCAAAAGACATGTAATTGTTAAAAAGCAGAAATGAGATTTCAAATCAGATCTAGATGATTCCAAAGACCCACCCTTTCCAAATAGTGAAATAATTCTATCACCCAAGGGAACTCAAGGAAATAGAGAAAGTGAGGCTAGATGTTATTTAATTTTGTGTTGTTTTGGACTAGAACATTTCCTTTGGTTCTATGTGGAGGAGGAACCCCTAACAGAAATGGTATTTGCAGAAAAAGATGAGCCTGAGAGAAGTAGGCTTTTTTTGCAGAAAATATAGACTCACAGTATAAAAGAAAAACAAACTACTTTTATGTCATTGCTCACTAAACCTAGCAAAGAAAGGGGGAATCCTGAGTCCAAAGAGGAATAAGCGTTTATAGCTCGTAACAAGATCAAAACGACTAACACTAGAGGAAGCCAGTTTCTAAACCCCCACCCCCTTTCAAGGTTCTAGAGCTCTCTGGAATGATTTACATTCAATCAAGAGTAACATGTGACTTAGTAGTATCTACTCTCAAAATTAAGCTTTTAAATAGTCATTTTTGGAAAGACACCATAATTTTTTGGACCCTATATTAATAAAGTCTGTAAGCTTAAATATAAAGATTGAAGTTGTAGCAGCTTAAGTTTGGGCTCAGGGTTATTTGTAATTTAACAACCCAGGCCATGAATTATTGAGCATAGCTGGTTATTCTCAGTGTCTCAGGAGTTATCCCCCTTTTCCCCAAGAAAAACAACCATATATACATATATATGCATATATAATTCTTTCTCTCTATGCTTATCGATGAAAAAGCTGATGGCCCTATGCACTAGCCATCAGCTAGTGTCCACAATCTGATCCCTAAAATTGAATATGTTATACTGCATGACACAAGGGACTATGGTTTCAGATATAATTAAGTTGGCAATTTAGCTGACATTGAGATGGAGAGAAGAAACTGAGCTATCCACATAGACCCCCAAATGGTAAATTTTGAGTGAGAAACCCAACTGAGAAACATTCTACAAAGTTCCTCACCAGTATTCTTCAAAATTGCCAAGGTCATGAAAATTGAGAAAAGCCTGAGACTGTCATAAATTGGAGATCAAGATGTGACAACTAAATGCATTATGAGATTCTAAACTAGAAACTGGGACAGAAAAGCAGTATTTGTGGAAAAACTGGTAAAATCTAAGTACGATCTGTAGTTTAAATACCAATGTTCATTTCTTCACTTTATGTAATTATACTGTGATTATATAAGTTAACAGGGAACCTAGATGAAGGGTAACTAGGACCTCTTTATACTGCATTTGCAACCCTTCTATAAATCTAAAATATTTTAAAATAAAAAGTTACAAACAAACAATTCAAATGCAAAGAATAAACCAAGGAAAATATTTACTGTAGTTGGCAGAAAAATGATTGATGGGCTTACTACAAAGAGGCTTTCACAAACTCTCTGAAATATGGACAAGAAACCGAAGTTTTACAAACCCATTGAATAGCAGGCAATATCTAGCAATAAATACAAATAGATATAAGAATGATCACACTCATGAAAAAAATCAAGATGTGAAAAATAAAATCATGTCTCTCTTTTCCAATCTATCTAATTAGTTAAGATTTAAAAAAAAATTATATTCAAAGAGAATTCTTTTAGGTGACAAAGAATACGCTCATCTATTCTTGTTAAAATATAAATTGGTATAACTTTATTAGATCATTTAAAAACATAAAACAGCTTTAAAAATATACAGATCTTTGAGGCAGAAAGTGTACTTATGTTACTTTGTGTCTGACTTTAAACAATGAGCATTAACTACCTTTAAAATTAAGTTTTTGGCAAAGCAAAGAAACAGACAAAAGCAAACCAAAACAAACCCTTGAACAGTCAGATCTGCAAAACTGAGACTGCTAGAGAGCGAGGGTGCTTGCTGGGGCATTGGTGGTGGATGTGGTAGGAAACCTAGGTGTAGGAGATAGTTTCAGCTTAGTTCCTTTCATTTTTCACTTCACAAAATATTATGAGCATTTTTCTGTGCCATTAAACCTTTTTTTAACACTATATTTCTGTCTTTGCAGTAATCTATTTTCAAATATGTAGCTTTTTAATCTTAATTTTATGATTATTTATTAAAAAAATGAGGTAATGTTAGTTGGCAACACTATATGTGTTAGAGGTATAAGTTCATACCTCTTCAAATGTATGTTATCAGATAGTGTCAGTCATATATGTAACACAAAGACAGAGACAAAATTAAACTGTAACACACCCTAGAAATCTGACTGCAGTATTGAGTTTACCAGAGGGGAAAGGGTTGAGGGACTCAATAGGAGGTGTTCTGTGATAGAGGATTATGGGTATTTGGTGTTGGGTGTGGTGTGGTAACAAATATCTGAGGAAGTATGAACTCTATCTTTATATCATACACAGTGTTGTTTCCTCAATTAAAAAAAGACACAATTTAAAAAATGATTAAATGATACAATTTAAAAAATAATCATATACAGTATGAGCTATTTTTATATAAAATGCATACAATATATTACTTTAAAGGCTGAAAGTTTATATCCCAAAATGTTAACTGTGATTATTTTTCATGTAGTAGGAAAATATTTGATTTGCACATTTTTTTCTTTAGATTTTCTAAATTTTCTGTAAGAAACATTATTTCTGTACTAAGGCTCTTCAATAAATAAATAAAAAATGGTATGAGAGAAATGGTAGCATATTTCAGTCATTCTTATTTATCATTAATACAATTTACAGATTGTCTGTCAATATGTGCTGTTCAGCTTGTCTTCAAGTATACAGCATTGTCAACCTATACTTTAGGCTTTGGTGATCTGTTTTGAAAAGAGCATTTTGCTCCAGGTTTATAGTTGTAGGGAGTAGACTTTGAATTGTGGGGAGTATTGGCTAGGAACAAAAATAAATCTTCTTTTGGAAATACCACTATTTTTGTTGACATAAAAATAACGTTATACAGATCATGAGCAAAAGATTTGTAGTAGGTTCAAGGTGGGATGGGAACCCCTGTTTCATTTTATCAGAAATAGTTTAAGAAGCACTGCTTAGTTGGTGTCTTCTGAAGGAACTCAGGCTGGTGAAATACAAGGTCAGATCAATTCATCTGGACACAGAAGAATATTCTACAAAAGAACTGATTCACTAATACAGGTCTGAATATGTGTCTCAGAATCTTGGTGGCATCTCTGGCTTTTACCCTGGTCTCAGTATTCCTCTAGACACAAGTCACTGAACAGGGATTAGTAGAAGGATATTTGAAGACTCTCTGGCACATAAATGGCTAATTAACTCCTGATTGGATCCTGTTAAATCCCCATTTCCTTTTGAATTACATCCAGTCTTTTCCTCTACCCCCTAAAAATTTTAAAGTGCTGTATAAAAAACAAAAATTGTAGCTGAGGGTCTTAATTACATCTTTGGCAGTGCTGTTTGAAAACAGTGTATTTACCTTTTCTCTTAAACAGTCACTTAAGTTGCTCATGGCAATGATCAGCCAGGCAAAACATGCACAAATCCAGGCCCACAGCCACATTCTCAAACGAAAAAAGATTCTCATGGGGAAGATGATATTTATCTTACACAAGCGATGCTAAAGCAAACTCTGCTCATTTAGGTGGAAAGCGTGAATAAAACCCTTGGGACAGAATAATAACAAAGGTGTGTTTCAAAAACTAGGACAAATACTATGTGCCAAGCATCTAGCCTTACATTAGTGCCACACTCCAGAGTTTCTCTCACAGACATTGAGGGCAACCTCAGATGTTTCTTTCACCCCTTTACCCAAATCCTCTCATCTCAAAACGAGCAGTCTCCTGGAAAACAGGAGCACGCGGACAACAGTCACAGCTGTGCTTGATAGACCACCACTAGCCATGTGACCTCAGCCAAATTAATAAATCCCATTTTGGTCCTCAGCTTCCCTATCTGCAGATGAGGAATAGTAATAAATAAGTTCCTTAAAAGGTGGTTATGAAGATTCAACACACAGGGTGCCTATTGTATGTAAACAGCAGGCACCCTATCATCATGACCTTCACACTCAGGGGTGGACTCTTCATCTGAAAATATGGCTCCTCATATCCCACCCGGAAATATTTAAAGGAACTGGTTCAGAGTTGGAACATGAGGCCTGTTTCTCTATCACCTGAGCAGAATGACACACCTGAATATAAACTGTGCAGGCAGCATGTTCACAACACTCTAATGAGCAAGAGTCGTCTGGCTAAAGATGTGGGAAAGTCTTACAGTGATGAATTTTTTAACGTTGAAATTTGACTTACCTCTACTGTTCCGTAGCCTAAAATCTGCTTTGGAAAGAGGCAGAGCATAAATAAATAAACAGCTAACTCTTCCTGAATGTTTGGGGTGAAGCAGGTGATGATAGAGCAGGCATGGGTCAGTGTGTGTGAGAGAGAGTTAAAAACAAATGTCTTGTGAGGTAAATAATTACTTGAGCAGGAACCCAGGTCACTTGGGTAGCTTTTCTCTGGGTGCCTCTTTATTCTGTTATCAATATTAGGGTGAGTTGCAAAGCACAGTCCCCCTCAGTAGGCCACTTATTCTCCATGTCCTCATTTCCCTTTCTAGTCCTTTATTGTCTATCAGGACTTTCTCTCACTTAACTTAGTCTTCTGCAGAATCTTTGCTCTCCCCTACCTCTCCTTGCTCCCAGCTCTTGTTTGTTCTCACATTACTTGGCCCCTGTGTAGCGGCAGGAAAGGGGCACAGGGCAGGTTCAGGATGGTTCTTAGCAGATGGGTCAAGGAGAGGGAGTCCTGGAGCCCTCAGTGACTTTTCATGCTTTCATTAGTAGAGGTGGCCAGGTACATGGCAGGCAGGGGTGCCGGGGGGGGGGGCGCCGGGAAGCTGGCAGGCCTCCCAGCCCCTGGCGCATCTCACCCTCTTGGCTGCTTTCTACTGCTGCTGCTCGTCAGTACTGTCGGTCCTGTTGGTCCTCATGACACCACCCATTTAAGCCCGTGTCCAACTCAGGTGCGCCCACCTGCGCATGCCCACCCTGGAATGCTCGCAGCACCGCAGGTGTCCATCATCAGTGGTGGGAGGGTGGAAAGACCTGATTTCTCTAACCCAACACCCCGATATCACCATTAGTAGGTGTTCAGTGGCATCTTGTGCTGGAAAACAGAACAGAGCATCTGCTGCTACCTCCAAAGCCTCCTTTCCTGTTTTGCACACACCATCTCTATGCACTTTCAATTGGTTAGTTGGAAGGGATTGTTGAGGGGACCTGGGAGGACACTACCTGTGGAGAGTCATTTCTTCTCCCTAGCATCACTAGAGGAACATTCAACTTGAGTTCAAAAAGTTGGATGAATGTGTTGAGATGAAACTTTCTTCCCCATACAGTGTGCTCTGTTTTCACGGATCATTCTCAACGCTCATATCCTATATTCTAAGAACTGTGTTTTGGGAGCTGCACCTCCCTCTATAGTAATACTGGATTATCCGCAGCCTAGTTAAATACACACTTAGGGCTCTGGCCAAGCAGAGGCATTAAACAGAATAAACTACTAAAAACACTAACACCAAAAACAAACAAAAAACTGCAAAACAGAACCCCATTTTTTTCTGGAAAGAAGCAGTTTTGTGTCTTCACTTCTGTGTCTTTAAAATATTTAAGTCATATTTTGAATTACATGTGAGAAGGAAAAACATCTAGGATTTAGAACATGCTCAATTCATACTCTGTGTCTAGATTTGATGCTTTTTTTAAAAATTAACAAAATAATGATTTACATGTTTAAAACATATTTTTAAATAAAAATGTTTAATTAAAAATACATAGTTAATATATATTTTAAATAAATTAAAGAAAAACATATATATTTTTAAAATACTAGGAAACACTTATTAAATATATACTATGTGCCAGATATTTTTCTAAGCACATAATATGTATTATCCATCTTTTTAAATTATTTCATTTTTTATTAATTAATAAACCTGATCCCTGCTGTACAAGCTGCAGGGCAAAATAGGATCTTTCTCTCCACCTAAATGGTGCCTGGAGGCAGTGGTTTCCTCCTTGCCCCCCCTCCAGTACCACACAACTTTGAGCACTAAAGCTACTGAAACTCAGAGGTGCCCGCTCTGAGGGCAGATTTGGGAACTTCTCTGCCTGCTGCCCAAACGCACTGCTTGTGGGCAGCACTCAGGCCCCTTTGACAGCTGGAGCTGCAGCAGGAGGAAGCATGAGGTAGCAGAAGTTCCCCTCACCTGCAGGGTGGGCCCAGGACTCCACAGGCCTCAACTGTCAGGCTCCCTCTGGTAGCCTTGAACCAGGCTCGGTGAGGGTGAGGTATGCTGTTGCCTTCTGCAGCAGCTTCCTCCAGCATGGGGTGACTCTGCTGCTGTACCCCAGTGGCTGCAGGGTGGGCTCCACTGGGAGCTGCCACGTTGACCTGGCACTCCGTGGGCTCTCTGCCCGTGGTACCTGGGATCCATAGCATCAGAGTTGCCCTGGTGGGAGTCCTGGGCCCTGGGGTTTTCCTCTTGCAGGGAGCTTGTTCTGGTACTTGTGACCTTGACCTTGCTATTGCAGCTGCAGGGGGCTGCATGCCCTGAAGCAGCAGTGGTTATTCCCTTTTTTTTTTTTTTTTAGAGCAACCTATGCTAGTCGACCCTTGGACTGTCTATCCTAGTAACAGCAGGCAGCAAAAAAGTGCCCATCACAGTCCCTCAGGTGAGTAAAAGCTGGTTTTGGCCCAAGGCTTATGCCTCAGGAATTCAGTTTCATTTACTGAAAATCAAGGGTTGGTACATGTGGACATTTTTCAGATATTCAGACTCTCACAGGAATTTGAGAATCTGAATTGTTTAAAGGATGCTATGCCAGTCAGCTGGAGAGTAGAGATGGGTGTGGTGCATTTTCATACGTCCAGAGGTAAGACAGTAAGTGCCTTGTAAGTGGGTGCTCAATCCTGGTTATAGGCAGTGGATCTTTCTGGGTACTAAAGATTGTTACTTTTTAACTTTTTGTGTATCAAAGAGAAATCATTAGTGATTCTGTGAGGTGACATATTTAACATTTTGGTCTACATGACTTTAACATATACACACACAATTATTCTTTTTTAAATCATTAAGTGGTCCCAAGCTTAGAAAACTTCTAGCATGAAAGGCTCATTTGCTGTATTAATATTGGAGCTTGTTACTCCTTAAAGTAAGAAATGTCTTTATGTATCTCATTTATCAATTTAAAATCAGTTTGGTTTGAGATTTTGAAATTTGGTTTCAGAATTGACAACTATTGTCTGAAGGCTAACTAAATCCAGAGAATTGTATCCCCTTTTATCAGAGGTCCTCACTATATGTGTTAGTTTCCTGGGCTCCCACCCACAGTGGGATGACATGGCTTGATTGGAATCCACATTTTTAACAAGGACCTCACCTGATTCTGAGATGGATAACATGACCCTGAAAAACACTATTTTTTTCTGCTTGCTTTCTCCATTAATGTTCGTTGAGGTTTAAATGTAAATTTAGAGGGAAAAAGAGAGCAAATATCACTCTTAAATTGTCCCTTGAGTTTGCATTTCCACAAAACAAAGCAATATGGAAAACTGCCCTAGGGAGAAAGCAACTAGCCCTCTCTGAGACTTGTGGGGTTTGTTCTGGTTTTGTTTTGTACGTGTGGGCAACTTCTAAACTAATCAATGAAAACCTAAATAACACTGTGGAAAAACTTGGCATTTATTTTCTGCTTCATCTTTAGTGCTAGAGCATATTACATTTTAACACCAAAACTTGCAAGACCCACAGCCAGTGGATTCCAGAGGATGATGACAGATGTCTGTGGCGCTTAGCCACTCTGTAAGTTTGTTTTTACTTACATCCTAAGGGTATTATAACTATTTATGGAGCCCTGACCTTTTGTTGCAGATAATGTGTCGGTAGTACCTGGCCTTTCTCCTCAAGCACATTCCCAGCGAGGAGAAGCTGTGTGTGGTTTTGTTTTGCTTGTTTTAAGAACATTTACCAGGTACTTGCAAGTGTTAACTACAGCTAGTTGATTTTGTATTTACTCATGTAATTTTCACAGTGTCTGCATATTATGGCTCCTGTTGTTGCATCCTATGATATACTGTTATGATGAGCATTATGGTAGCCTGTTCACCCCAAGGACTCAAGGACAGCAGCCCCAAGCTCTGCACAGCTGTTTCCTTTTGTACTCTGGTAGTACCAGTCCAAGTTGCAAGGTGGGCTCCATTTCTTTACTGCATTGATAATAAACACATTTATATTTATAAGATAAGTGAATGAATGAATGAATGTTTGCCCTGTCCCATAGAGGAGAAAGTTGAATTGAAAGTTGACTTGCTCAAGTTAGAGCCAGTAAGCAAAACAGCCAGAATGTGGACATCTGGCAGCTTTCTGTCATGAGGTTGGGATAGTTATACCAAAAAACTGCTGTGATGGGTGCTTCCTCCTAGCTTGTCACCTCCTCTGTAAAACAGAGCATGGTGCAAAATAAGCAAGGGTGGGGTCTTCTGGAAAAGATTTTTCCAAAGGGCCCAGGAGGCCCAGAGCTCCTTGAAGGAAGAGACCTTGTTTGATTTATTTGGATCCTAACATCTAGCACAGTTAATGCTTGTCTCTTTATAGTCATCAGAATGGACACTTCAATATAATGCCCTCAATTTCCTTACTTCAGATACCCAGTAGCAATAGTGAATGGCTAACATTTATGGAGTGCTTGCCAGTTGCTTTACAGACAGTACCAATTATAGACTGAATGGTTGCATTCACCACAAATTCATATATGGGGAGGCCTAAGCCCCAGGGAGATGGTATTTGAAGATGGGGACTTTGGGTAAGTAGTAAATGAATTCAGGAGGTAGAGTCCTCATGATGGAATTAGTATGCTGATAAAAAGAAATCAGAAAGCTTGCTTTCACCCTCTCTGTCATCTGAAGATGCAAGAGATGACTGTCTACAAGCCTAAAAGAAAGTCTTCATTAGGAACTTAATGGGCCAGCACCTTGATCTTATACTTCCCAGGCTCCAAAACTGTAAGGAATGTTTGGTTATTTCAGCCACCAGTATGGCATTTTAGTTTTGTTTAGTTATGACATATATGTTTGGGTGTACTGAGCTGACTACCTAGTACTCTATGAGTTCCTATATATTCATGAGGAAACTGAAGCACAGAGATCTTACCTACCCTCTCAAAGTCACACAGCCACAATCTGAACCAAGTCTCACTCCCTGAGGGGTTGGTTGTTCTGTGCTAACCTGCTTCCCTGCACTTGCTATCAGGGAGGAACTGAAAATAAACAACAACTTATTTGAATAAATAATGATCAAAAAGAGTTTTACTTGATAATTTCTCAAAGGAAACAGTCACGATCAGGCCATGGAAATGACTGAAATTGAAGTGCAGTAGCAGTGTCCTGTGGCCATTAAAGAAGGACTGTCAGATAGAACCTCTCTCTACTGGGCAGGGTCTGGAGATAGACCAGGCCTCACACGCCAGACCGCCACTTCTCAACCTTGTGACTTGGGGCAAGTTATCTCATCTGCACATGCCCCATTTCCTCCCTTATAAACTAGGAATATGGAGCCTCCATTTCCTCCCATCTAAAGTGGGAATATGAAAGTCTGCTTCTGAGCATTGTCAGGAGGATTAAATGAGATGATTTGTATCTGCACAAGTACATGTTGCAAAAGTGTTTTAGTTTTTCTTACTAGACAAGGATGAATCTTCCCCACTGACATATTTTTCTTTAGAAAGATAACTGTACGTGCTTTTAACATAAACCTGCAACTGACTTCTATGTCATAATGGACAAGATAAGGCACCAGAAATATTTTAGATTTTTTTTTATGTGAGCTCTGTTCGTCTGTTAAAGAGGCAAAAAACAAAAAACAAAAAAAAACCTTTCACTATAGACTGAGAAGGAAGAAAAAGGAAAAAAACTGGTCTTTTTAAACAATAAGGGATGTACTTTTTTGTCAGTATCTTAAAGAGGCTTTTCTTATACAAACAGGAGTATTTGCTGGTCAGTACCCAGATTTTTTTTTCTTTTGATGTATATTAAAAAAATTAAAAGGAATATTCTTAGAAAGACATCTGTGCCTGGAGTGACTCACATTTGATCAATCCCTGTGAACCGAGCTTTTCAGGGGATGTGCAATTATTTGCTCAGTTAGGCTTAAACTTTTTATTTATCTAATCACCCCCCTGTAATGCTTTGATCTGAACTTCCAAGGCCTATTTTTCAACCACTTTAGCTACATATTTTAAGTCTTATGGTCTAATCAACCCCAACCCATAAAACATGCGATGTCCTGTTTAATGCATCCTATTAGGAAATCAGCTGCCACACGGATTTGGAAATCTCCCACTTTGTGACTGGGTGAGCTGTTTGGAAGTGTCATTAATGTCATTATTCTGGGAGAGCAGGAGAGAACCAGCAGCCAAGTGCATGCTCTGCATCTTGACTGGCTTCTCCCTGCTAACACTTGCTGAGTGACTCAGAGGTGAATCACCGATTTTGCAGGTGTGGGCTCTGAAGTCCTGGAAGCCTTCCACTTCCCAGCAGGGGCAAATGCTTACTTCATTAGTTCATGGGGTTACTCAGTAGGTCCAGCCAACTTAATTGGACTGTACAAAAATTTAAAAGATACACATTTGTGTTTGTATGTATATGTTAAAGTAAAAATCTGACTGTGGAGTTGAAGCTACAAAGACAAGGAGGGAGAGAGAAAAATGAAGTGGGGGGGCACAATGGACTTTGGTGGAAGACTGTGGGTACCTTAGTTGTGGGTGTGGCGTGGTGACAGCGATCTAGGAGGTGTGATTTTGAATTACACAGAGTATGTAAATCAATATAACTAATAAAAATGAATGAATTAATGAGAATAAAGGTGTATATTATGGGGCAAATTACAAACTTATAGTCCAAGAGTATACTGCAATTTAGAAATTAAAACATAAAAATTGTCACGGAGTACTTAGAAAATGTGTTAATTTGCAATTTTTGGAAAGAAAAATAATGTTGTGTATGTCATTCCAATTTTATTACAAAATACACTCCTGGAAATGGTCTTCCTCCCTTTTTGCTCTCTGTTTGGACCATGTGGACGATGAGAGTCTTCTAATAACTGGTGAATGAGCACTCAAATCTCCTTATTTACTTTAGTATCTTCAGAAATTTTAGCATATCAGAGACTCTTTCTCTTTAAAGAAAAATATAGGGGGGAGTCCTCCCTGGTTGCACAGGTGTTAAAGTCTCAGCACCAGCTACTGCAGCCCACTGCAGCATGAGTTTGATCCCGGCCAGGTCGGTGACCCACATGGCACAGCAGACCGCTTCTGCCTGGCCCGCTGTTCGCCTCAGCAGTGTGTTTCAGTAGATCTCCCTGTTCTGCTCCCCGCTCTATCTCTGGTGAGTCCTCTCACCCCTCTGACCTATACCCCAGCTCTTATGTGCATAAATAAATAAAAATTAAATTAATCTTTAAAGGAAAATACAGTATTTTTTTCCTGTGCAAAAAAAAAAAGCATAAAGAAAAATATTTCTTTACTTTGTTAATCTCTGAATATAGCTGACTTTATTTATTTTTTAAAGATTTTTTTATTTATGCATACAAGCACTGGGGTACAGGCCAGAGGTTTTGGGGGGGGGTGAGAGGATTCACCACAGAGAGCTGGGAGCAGAACAGGCAGATCAACAGTAGTACACTGCTGAGGGGAGCAGCAGGCAAGGCAGGAGAGGTCTGTCGCGCCATGTGGGTCCCCTCCCTGGCCGGCAGCAGGGATGAACTCGTGCTGCAGTGGCTTCAGTTTACTTCATAGTGCGTTGGTTAACCCACTGCACCACCAGGGAGGCCCATAGCTGACTTTTAAATGGTAGCAATGCCTGATGAAAATAATACCCATCATTTAAATAAGGAAACAAGATTAAAAAGTAGTACAATACAGCTACAATGCATGAAATTGCTGAAAATTGATGGCAATTAATTGAAATCTATTATATGTCACAAAATAGTACACAATGGTAAAAACTAATATTTTTTTTCCTTCCTATGTTCTAGAACCATTTAAAATTATTTACAGGGGCCTCCCTGGTGGTACAAGGAGTTAAGCACCACACTGTGAAGCATCCACAGCCACTGAAGCACCAATTCAATCCCTGGCCAGGGAGGTGACCCACATGGTACTACAAACCTCTTGTCTTACTGGCTGCTCCCCTCAACAGTGCCCGCACTTCTAGCCTGTACTCCAGTTCTTATATACATAAATAAATAAATCTTTAAAAAAAAACAATTTACATTTGCTAATTCTTCTATTTAGCAAAAAAGAAAGTGCAGAAAACAATCCTATACATTTGTACTATTACTGACTTCAATTTCCAAATAAAAAACTAAACAGAGGTTAAGTAACTTGCTTAATGTCACACAGATACAAGATACATTACTATGTATCTAGAATTTTAACCTAGTCAGACTCCAGAACCTGCTTTTACAGTCTGATGACAGATTTTAAACAAATGCAGCAGAATCTATATGTAAATGAATCCTGCCCATCTATACTGATTCCATCTGTGGCGATGGCTGGACCTATCTCCTATCTAGAATTCTCTCTGTCTCTTAATAATCTTTTTTTTTTTTTTTTTTTTTTTTTCAAATTTCCCTCAGATGCTGTGGCTTATTGGCCTAAATATCATTAGTAAAAACTTTGCTCTTAGATACGGAGTTTGACTTTTGGAAACAGTCAAAAATAACTCAAAACCCAGTTAGGTGAAGAGAGGGGCAATCACTATGTTATAGTACCTCTAAAGGTAATTTGCAGACAAAGTTTCTTCAACTCCAAAAATATGTTGGCATAATGCAGCATTACTAAAATAAACGTATAAATTTGCAAAGGTCTTGGGAAGAACTCTAGAGAAACAGGGAGCTGTGGCATAGATGTGTCTCATACAGTGACTCATTCTTTGCACATACAAAACCTCACTATTAGGTCATGATGCCACTTGGTCACCTGACCTGTCAGAAGCCCTTTGATTCTCTTCTGTATCAAATTTATCGAGGAGGTGTATCAGTCAAGGCCCTGGAAAGTCAAAGGCATAAAGGGGTAACATGCAAGGTTATAATTAGAATTTGTAGAAGCCAACAGAAAATGTAGATCCTGGGGGGCCTCCCTGGTGGCGCAGTGGGGTAAGCAACGCACTATGAAGCAAACTGCAGCCACTGCAGCACGAGTTCGATCCCTGCGGCCAGCTAGGGGGGTGACCCACATGGTGCAGCAGACCTCTCCTGCCTCGCCTGCTGCTCCCCTCAGCAGTGTGTTTCAGTTGATCTGACTGTTCTACTCCGCACTCTGTCTCTGGTGGATCCTCTCACCATCTGCGATTCTGGCCTGTACCCTAGCTCCTGTATGCATAAATAAATAAACCTTTAAAAAAAAATAAGTCTTCTAGAAAGTGCAGATCCTGGAAGGAATAGTGGAGGAGTATCAGCACCCTGAGCCCAAAGGGAGGCTAGAAGGCCCCGGTAAGGGTAGTGGCTATGGAGAGTCATGCCTCAAGAGGGTCCTCCCAACCAGGGAGATCAACAACTCGGAGCAAATGCTTCCAGCTCATTCTCCTGTCTGTTGAGTCCCTGCTGGCACTCCATTGACCAACCGCCACAAGAACATAATCAGCAAAGACATTGTCTACTAAATGGGCTGTGAGATCACTTTTGAGGGCACTGGGAAGGATAAGTAATATTTGTCCCCAGAGGGACAAATATCCAGCACAGGGACCACTTATATTCAGAGGATTGCCTCTGAATATGATTAGCAAAAACTTGAGTTTCTAATTTCTTCACAAGCCTGTTTTTCATCTGTATCATTCATTTTTTGAAAAGAAGGAGAACACAGTATACATAGCTCATTTGCAGATTACTTTCTGGTTACTAAACTGACGTGGGGATGATAGGAAGGGAAGAATCTATCCTTTATTGGTAACTACTATGTGCCAGGTGTTTTATGCATGTTAAAAAAAAAAAGACACATTTCAAGAAAAAGCAAAAAGAAATAAACTACTAGCAAAAATGAAAATTAAACCCAGCTTCTACCTATTTGTTTTCAAAATAAAGAATAATTCTCTTAGTTGAAAAACGATGCATTATGTGAAGATAATGTCACTTCACATCTGTGGTCTTCCTCCCCCAAACCCATAACAGCAGTCTAATTATAAGTAAGCCATCAGAGAAATTTCTATTGAAGGAAATTTTACAAACTGTCTAAGTAGTATTCCTCAAAATGATCCAGATCTTAAATCCTAGGAAGTCTGAGAAACTGATAGTCAGGAGCTTTATATTTGTGGGTCACAGGGCACCAAGAAATAGTCACTTAATATGAAGAAGACCAATAACATTTTTCTTAAAAAGTCAACTTCCGGCCTCCCTGGTGGCGCAATGGATTAAGCAATGCACTATGGGGCAAACCGCAGCCACTGCAGCACGAGTTGGATTCCCTGGTCAGGGAGGTAACCCCCATGGCCCAGCAGACCTCTCCTGCCTTGCCTGCTGCTCCTGTTAGCAGTGCGTTTCAGTTAGTCTGCCTGTTCTGCTCCCTACTCTGTCTCTGGTGAATCCTTTCATTCCCCATACCTCTGGCCTATACCCCAGTTTTTATATGCATAAATAAATATTTTTTTTAAAAAAATCAACTTCCTGGGCTTCTCTGGTGGCCCAGGGATTAAAGTCTCAGTGCTATCATGCTATTGCCACTGTGGCATGAGTTTGATCCCTAGCCAGGGAGCTGACCCACATGGTGCAGCAGACCTCTCCTGTCTCACCCACTGATCCGCTTAGCAGTGTATTTCAGTAGATCCTCCTGTTCTGCTCCCTGTTCTGTCTGGTGAATCCTCTCACCCCAACCCCACACACCTTTTCTGAACTATACCCCAGTTCTTGTATGCATAAATAAATCTTAAAAAAATCAACTTTGCCTACTTTAAAAAAGAAAAAAAAAGTGACATATGGCTGATAAAAATAAAATAAAGGCATATAAGCAAGTATTATAGCTATGTAAAATTAACATTACATCTTATTTTAATAAGTCATAAATTATATTCTTAAAATCAACATCAAAAAGTTTTTATAATTTTCCCTCCAATAATGCCAACCATTCATCTCTCTAAAATACATATAGCACATATATCCATATACCAATATATGTCCTGCCACAAATCACATAATGTGAGGTGTGTGTATAACAGGTAGAAGAAATCCACTTTTTGGTGGACAGGTCTCTAGTCCTCCATCACAGCCCTGGAGATCCTGTAAAAAGACCCTATCATTTATTTTCTTGTAATTGAGCCTGAGTCTCTTCTGGGACAAAAGGGCATGTGTGTGATGGATCCACAGTAAAGAGAGTGCCTGGTCCCCAACAATCTTGCCCATACAGGGCAAAGCCTCGGCATAGGTGGAGCTGCTCTACATGCCCAAAAGCCCCTCCAAGATCAACGTATTCTCAGTTGGAAATTTCTGTGTTATAGCACCCGTCTGAACAGTACAATCCCCACCATTTTTCAGCTCTGTGTGCTTGTGTTGTGTCTCACTGTGGTTGGTGTGTGTCCGGTGGGGACTGCAGGAAAGGCAGGTGTAATACTAGTATTGAGTCTGGGCTTGTTCCATTACAAAAATACTTTGTCTTTCCTCTGACACAAGTGAGTAAGAAAGGAAGCCGTGGATGGCATGAGGAATGGGAGGAATTTGCATTCGCAGAACTAGGTGTAAAAGCGCCTCTATCCTTTTCTGCCATGCATCTCCTGTCAATCACATGCTGTCTGTTTTCTCATGTCAGAAATAGGGATGTGAGTCAGAGGCAACACCTAAGAACTCTCTGTACCATGGTCAGAACTCAGTGGGTGGCGGCTATTACAGTAACAAGTGACTATGTGAGGCCATGAGTGCAAGTAGTTTTCTTTCTATAAACCTAACTACTCATCTACCATAGAATTACTAGCTTCACTTTTTAGTTTGGTGTTTAGCATTTCATTTTTTCTCTGACTACTTACCTCTTCATAGAGTGCATCTAAGTATTCCTTGAATCGCATACAGTTGTCTAGAAAAGGTTCACATGGTGTGTGCTACTCAATATATGTTCAATGAATGAATCAATGAAACAATTCCACCAGGCTTACATATGAATGCAAAACTGTGTGTGTGCACATATGTGCACACATAGATCTGTATTTGTGACATCATTCCATGTGAGTGCACACACACACATACAGCTCAACAAACACATCCCTATGAAAGGCAATTCCTGACTCAGTGGGCCAACTCACAAGTCTTGTGGATTTCAAATGGCTCTTTGCACAAACTTGAATCAATTTTTTGTAATGTGTGAGTGTGGGGATGTTCTGAAATTGGACATGAAAGCATTCTACAAAGAGAGTGCCAAAGAATAGCTTCGTATATCCATGAACAAATTTCTAACATTAAGTGAGCTTTAGAAGTTTTTAGGAGACCATTGTTTCCAGTGCCTACTTCAAACATGAAGGCAAAGATGTGCCAAATTCTGAAGTACTCTTCCTCCTTCCATTAGTGAGAATTCAATTCTGTCAAGATAATGCTATTCTAATTGCTCATCAAAAATAATGGCTACATCTTATTTATTATTAGTCCTTTTGAATTGTCCTCTAAAATATTAGGTTCATGTTCTGTTTCCCAGAACAGGCTTGATCAGCACTTTTCTTTTTCAGTGTTGGCACCTCTGTGCCCTGAAATTTAACTTGAAAGACATGTTTTATTAAAAAGCATGGGTATAGGGGCCTCCCTGGTGGCGCAGTGGGTTAAGCAACGCACTATGAAGCAAACCGCAGCCACTGCAGCACGAGTTCGATCCCTGATGCCGGCCAGGGAGGGGACCCACAGGGCGCAGGAGACCTCTCCTGTCTCCCTGCTGCTCCCCTCAGCAGTGTGTTTCAGTCCATCTGCCTGTTCTGCTCCCCACTCTATCTCTGGTGAATCCTCTTACTGCTCCCGCATCTCTGGCCTGTACCCCAGTTCTTGTATACATAAATAAATAAATATTAAAAAAAAAAAAACATGGGTATAGAACTACACGGTTAAAAAAGAAAAGTAAATCCCATTGACTCTGCCATCTAATCCTGACTTTAAAACTTATAAAAACTGCATAGCCTTAAGAAAGTTATTAACATATCCACTTTGTTCCTTCACTGACAAAGTGTGTGGGAAAAACCCATCTTCCTTGGACTCATTGAGTACTTTAAATGAGATAATAAACAGAAAGTGCCTGGTGTAGTTGGAACAGTGAAAACATAGAACACATCTATACATAGAAAACATCTATTTTCAGTTATGAAAATAGATAAATATTCCCCAAAAAAAACTTGTAAGAAAGAATTTGTCCTTCTTTGGAGAAATTGCTACCATCGGTGCTGTGTCCAAGGCTAACAGCTGCAGTGACCATTAACTCCATGATATCCTATATCAGGTCTGATTGTCATATTGGTGTGCAGAAATGTGATCTGCTCAGCAAGATCCCCTGTGAAAATGGCATTTACCTGGCTCTGACTTTGACAAGCCAGAATCCCTATATCAGTGATGCTTTGCTATGAGTAGTAGGGTGCTAGAGACATTCTACCTCTTATCTCAAAAATTCTGGTATATCAGTGACCCTCCATCATCTGTGCTTACCAGGTGCCTTCCAGTGACCCTGGAACAAGACAAGTCTTCACTAAAGATTTACTGCTAAAAGAAGGACCTGGAAAAATGAATAGATTAACTCTTAATCTTGGTCTTCTCTTTGTGTAATTCTCTAATCTTAGTACTCCATTTCTCCTTCCTGCTTTATTCAGGTCATAAATCCCAACATTCACTTATCTCTTGGCACATCTCCCAGGAAGGCTTCTGCAATTTACCATAACTTTTTTCCCAGTCCACAGAACCTATTGCTTGATCTCGCTTCAGGGTTGAGAACAATGTTTAGACTGATGCTTTCCTTTGCACTTGATCTGCTCTACTTTTTTGTTGTTGTTGTTCTATCTCCATCAACATCGTTTAGAACAGGAATTGTATTCAACATCTAAAATTTTATGGGGTTTATCAGTATATTTAGATACAGACTTATAAGAAAACAGGCTTTAAACAAAGTAAAATTAGACAATAGCCTTACCTTCAGAATGCTTAGTAGGAAAAGTATGAAAAAGTTGCATAATGGTATAAAGTATAAGGTATAAAAAGCTGCATGATGGTAAGTGAAAAGTGTTGAATAACTGTTAAGGATAAAAAGATGATAGGAGAAATGAAAGTTTCTAATACATATTTCAGATGGTACAATGAAGACATATTGTTAGATACCATTCGAGTCAGATCTGGATATATTCTCTGCTGGCAGAGAAGAAAACATGTGAAAAGGCATTGAAGAGAGAGGGAGAGAGACAGGGAGAGAAAAGGGGATTGTCACAAATATTCATATCATACTTTTCAACTTTTAAAGGATCTCACATTCTTTCTGTTTTATACAATAACCAGGTAAGGAGGAAAAGGAAACAGTTACCTGGTTTCTTCCAAAAGGGTAAAGAGTTGCTAAGGAAATCACCCTAACTAGTGGTTGAAGAAAGACACCATGTAACTTTCAGTAGAATGTGGTTTGATTCTAGGTCCACCAGTAATAACACCCTCTTTGCATTAAGAAATGACTATTGTGGAAATCAAGCAGTCCTTGTTTATTGATGACAAATAGCTTAGATGCAAATAAATTATGAACTCTGTGCTTCTGGGAGGGCCATGTTGCAAGAGGCTTTGTGGGTATCTGGAAGGACCCTGATATTACTGGGTACTAGGAATGGGTACATATACAAGCAGTACTCTGGGACAGTACTCTGAACAATAGAGGGCCATGTGGGGCAGTTCACCTACTGTTAACCTACAGGGGAAGGAAGTACAGCTAATAATAATAGGGGTTATGTAATTGAGCCCTTAGTCTAGGATGTGCACAGTGCTCTATGAATTACGTGGATAATTTCATTTGATTTTTAGACAACTCAATGAGACTTTTTTTCATCTGCCTTTTGTATTAGGAAAAATGAGGTTTAAAAAAAGGAGGAAACATTTCCTAGTGTCTCAGTTGGCAAGGGGTGGAGTCAGGATTCAGATATAACTGCAACTTACTACCCCTCTAACCACTAGGCCAGGAATTCACAACTATTGGGTGCCATAGACACCTTCGGGTATCTGGTAAAAACAAAACAAATGATGGTGGGAAAAAGAAAATCCTTATATACAGTTGATAGGAATGTGGACTGTTCTAACACCTACTGAAAACAGTATAGCTATCTCTCAAAATATTAAAGACAGATCCACCATATGATCAGCATTTTCATTCCCAGGTATCTAAATGACTAATACAAAACACTAACTCAAAAGAATATTTGTACTCCTGTGTTTGTGAAATTACCATTTACAACAATCTAAAGTATGGAAACAAGGTGAAAGTTTAACAACAAAGGAGTGGAAGAAGAAAATGTATATATATATAAAACTGAATATTACACTGCTACATAAAAGATAAAATCTTACTGTTTGAGACAATATGGGTGGGACAGGAAAAGATTATATTGAGTGAAATAAATTAGGAGAAAGACAAAAATACAGGATAATTTCACTCATATGTGTAATATAAAGAAACAAAGCAATGGAACAGACAAAATGAAACCATAACAAACCCTAAAAATCTGACTGCATAATTGAGACAACCAGAGGGGGAAAGTAAAGCAATGGTAGAAATGCATGGAGAGGTCCAATGAACTATGGTAAAGAACTATTAGTTCGTTGGTGGTGGATGTGGTATGGTAATGTTAAGGGGAAGGGTAGTCCTGAATGGATTACACAGATGGGTGTGTGGACTCTAATCCCCACTCCAGACCACCAGTGTTCCAGAACCACAAATCCGATAAGATGATTATCGAAGAGTGGATCACTGGGACCTGAGGGTAGAGTTAAGCAGCCAGGCTGGCTATAAAACCAGAGAGGTGAGCCTTGGGCTCTCTCTTCCTTTGGAGCCATCTCACTTGACTCAGAGCCAGCTCTCAATGCGCCATTGCATTCCAGCTTGGAAGATCTGGTAGGATATTTACAGATTTGTATCCCTCTTTTCTCTTTGTAATAGTTCTACTTTATTCCCCTTCTTTTGTAAAATAAAAACCCTTTAATAACTTTTGTTGTGTGTGCCTGAAGTTGAAGCTTATTATAAAAGTCTTCTGAGCGTGCAGGTGAGGACCCAGTCAGGGAAACCCATTTTATATTAGGGTTGCCCTGTAACAGTAACATGCATCCAGAAAGGTAGGAACCTATATCTGTAAATCATATATAGTATTGTAAACCAAGCTTATCTAAAAAAAATAGATTATGATAAATAAATACAATGTAATTTCCATTGACACTCATAAGTCACCTGAATCCTTTATTTCAGGCAGTCCTAGACCACCCTATACTGTCTCGGTGTAACCAGGACCTTGACTGGTAGGGAGTCTTTGAAACATGGATCTTAAAAGCCTCTCCCCACAGCTGCCTGAATTGATAAGTACAGGATCTGCTCCGTGACAGAATCTCACACAAGAGCACTTGGCTGCCCATGGGGGAAAGCGTGCAGGGGAAAGGAAATGGAGAACAGGGAAGAAGCAAGCAACAAAATGCTCTCCTTTTCCTCCATAGGAGAAAACATGGAAGAAATGTAGTAAGATCAAGTCGGCCAACTTCTGTGGTCTTCCCTCTTTAGCCTATGGCCTTAAGTAGATCAAATCCTTTCTCTGAGCCTTTTTTGTCTTATCAGCATAGGAAGACCTGAAACATTGAACTCAGGCCATTTGAAGGGCTGATTCAATGATTAGCAGTTGGGAGAGTTCCTGCACATAGTTGTAGCTCAATAAATTTAAGCCGAATTAGGTGAGGGTTTTTTTTGTATTTTTTATTTTTATTAGGTTTTTGAAGGTCAAAAATGATTTAATATAGTAGTTTCATATAGTTCCAATATAGTTCTGCAAACAAGGGGAGCTGTTGTGAGCACAGCCAGGTCCTACTGGTGGATTCAGTTGTAATATGGAATTAAAGGAATTCCATGACCTATAATCCCACTCCACCTCCTTGTGGAGGAAGGTGTTATTGAGAACTTCCTTCCCCACTCTCATTCTATGGTCCAGGGTAAATCAGAGTAAAGTCTGTAATAGGATGCCTGTGGCAGCACTTGCTTTGGTTTTCCAGGTAGAGATAAATTATGAGTCACCATATGGCGTCAGGACTCCTGTGACTTGTCAATGGATGAAGTGGAAGAAGGAAGATAGCCCATAATGGAGAATTGGAAAAAAATAAAACATGGGCTAGACTTGATCTTTTTTTTTTTTCCTAAATTTATTTATTTATACATAGTAGAGCTGGGGTACAGGCCAGAGGTGTAGGGTGTGAAAGACACCAGAGACAGAGTGAGGAACAGAACAGGCAGATGGACTGAAATACACTGCTGAGGGGAGCAGCAGGCGAGGCAGGAGAGATTTGCTAGGCCATGTGGGTCCCCTCCCTGGCCGGCAGCAGGGATCGAAGTCGTGCTGCAGTGGCTGCAGTTTGCTTCATAGTGAGTTACTTAACCTACTGCGCCACTAGGGAGGTCCTTTTTTTTTTTTTTAAGATTTTATTTATCACAGAAGAGCTGGGGTACAGGCCAGAGGTGGGGGGGGGGGCAGAGGATTCACCAGAGAGCAGTGGGCAAGGCAGGAGAGGTCTGCTGTGCCATGTGGGTCCCCTCCCTGGCAGGGGATTGAACTAGCACTGCAGTGGCTGCGGAAGCCCCACAGTGCTGCGCTCAACCCCTTGCTCCACCAGGGAGGTCCAATCCATGCTTTATTCTTAACATTTAATTTCTTTGTGCACCGGGTCGGTCCAATCCCTGGTGACTTGGGTCCAAACCCTATGACTTGGGTCCATAAAGGCAATTCTGAGCCTCAGTCTCTTCATCTGCAGGAAGGGATGTTAGATGAGAGAATCTCCACGATACCATTAACATACAATGCTAGAATTGGCATCTTTGGTTTGTTCCTCAGAGATGCAGTAGGATGCGACAAACTTCTGCTGGGTCTCAGTTTAACCATCGGTCCAACAGTGTTAAAATACTCCAACCAGTATAACCAGGTTTAGCAAGTCCACCTGGAAGCGCATTTACAGAACCCAGCGCTTGTCTGGAGAGTCACGGGGAGGAAGGGGCGTTGCAATCAAGCCAAGTGAGAATCAACAGAAGCATTGGAGGTCAGTGGGGTAAGGTAGAGGAATAACTGTTTAGGCTTATTTAAAGTATAGGTTTTCTAAAAGCTCATTTCATTTTAAGTTATGTGAACCTCATGGAAAAGTGATTACAAGCTCTTTTTGCTGTAATAAAACAGTCTTTGGGGCAAAGAAGCACTAAGACTTAATATATCTAAAAATATCTTATTTTTCTACGGCTTGATTGAAACTGATGTAGGTGTGCTTGGCATTTGACTTGGGGAGGTCGTGCCTTCTTTTTCTTCTAATAATACTGTTTGGCAGCTTTTCGCTCTATCTTACCACAGATCTTTGCCAAAACTTGAATTTACTTCCGTCAGATTAACTGTCTCCAAAAACAAACTGGCATTTCTTCTAAGGGCTCTGATTAAAAGGATAAGCTTGAGTGACACTCCCTTAAATGGCTGGATGTTCTCACAGGGCTAGGAAATCAGAACTGGAAAAGTAGCAAGGCAGAATTTAATCACACAGCAGCTCAGGCTTTGAATGGGGAGACGGGCTGCTGTTTCACTCTGTGTGTGTGTGTGTTTAGAAACGATGGATGAATTAGGATGTTGAATGAATACCTCTCAAAAAACTGCAAGATAAAATCTTTTTGTTCTAGGTCCCAACTTTTCAGCTTTGTTTGAAATATCACCTTCAAGAATTTCACTGGTAAAATCATGTTGGCGTCCTCAAACCACCAACAAAATAGAGGGTGTCTTCAAGTTGTACAGCTGAAAGCCTGTGGAATTTGAATGAGTTCACCACATATGGGCCAATGACCTTTTTTTTTTTTTTTTTTAACATTCCAGTAAATGGAGAGGAGATTGCAGGAAAGACAGAAAGCAAGAAAAGATGAAGATACATTAGCCAACCTCCCCCAACTCTTATCTGTAATTTGATTATAGATAATTTGATTCCTCAAGAGTGTCAGGGTCAAATTAATTTTCCAAGCAGGTATTTTTCTTTTTTTGGTTTATTAACTTTCTTCTAAATATAAATAAGTTTAGGAAAAAATAAGGAGTGGAGAGGGAAGAAACTGGGTTGCTGATTTTCTTAACAGGTTACAGATTTGAATGCCTAGCAAACACAACAATTCAAATGATATAACATTTCAAGATTTGAGTTGAAGCACAGTTCTGAAATGTACCTCCCTTCAGCATATTGTCCCCAACAAGGTAACGACCCTTGAATGAAACAGCCCTGTGAGAAAGCCTAGGAAACCCCGTGTCAAATGTAAATATCTTCTTTAATCCTGTATGGATACCAGTCATTCAAAATGGAGGCCACAAAAACTATTATTATTTTCTTTTTTTTCACAACTCAGTCTAAGAAAATGTAGCATCAATAAATCATATTTTGAATTCATTCTAAGACAGTCATTTCACTCAGATTGCTATATACACAAACATCTTCATTGCCCAAATTCAAATTTCTCTGAGTTAGAATCTCCTTGGTTTATCTAAGCATGCTTATATTATACTTCTATTTTCTATTATCCACCTCTTGGGATCCTGAAAATGAGACTGTGATCACTTCTATGCAGAATTAATGCTCTGCTGAAGTTAGGAAAAAAACACGTTTCAAACTTAGGGAGTTACTGAGGTTTGTTCTATTCTCTCTGAATGAATGAAAAGCAGGATTAGCCCATGGGTCACTTTAGGAATCCTCAGTTCGAATGTAAATATCCATCATGAATGGGGTTGTCATAATGTTTATTATAAACTGAAATGAATTAAAAATATAACTTAGTGCCCAATGATACTCATTTTAGTAGAATCCCCTCAGTGCATTGGATTGACAACTGCCCTTCCTGGGATTTCATACATATTTTTATATACAATCCATGAGACATGTAGTTGTCAGACTTTCTGATCATATACCTCAAAAGTATCATAATGTATAACATGGACTTTCAAAATACACATTTTCACTTATTATATACATTTACTGCAAGTCTACTATATTACATATATTACGACGTGCAAAAAACTGGGAACTTTAGAAGAATCAGGTGAATAAGAAACAAACGTTATTTTAAATAACTGCTTTATTCTTAAAGCCCCAATAATTTGTTTCTCTCAATCAAATGAAAATGATAACGTTTTAATGAGAAAAATATAATCGAGTGTTTTGTGTTTATGAAATATGAGCTCAACAGATTTAAGATTCGAAGACCTTAGCTATAAATTCATCTTATTTTATGCTTGCTACTAATGATATTTAAGGTTAAATAGATTGTCAGTGCTCTTGACTCAATGTGGTTATCAATGATCTCCTATTAGTGAAGTGTCAGTTTTGTAATTTTTTATTAACAATATTAATATGTAGTTTCACTGTAGGAATCTTTTTAAACCTTTAGTTGATCCTGTGCAGGATATTGTAGCTAAAACTAAATACTGAGATCCATGATGCCCAAGCCAAGCACAAACAAGCAGCAATACCTTATGATAGATATACTTGCAAGTAAGTGAGGGTGGGTTTTCAATCCCAAGATACTGTCTCCCAGAATCCCTCAGGATCCCTGTCCTGTGTGACACCTGCGCTTCTCTGATACCTCAGGATCTATCCACGCATGAAGTATTGATGTCAGCAGAGTGGTGTATACACAAATATACTTGTATATAAAATTATAATGCATGAATATATACATACATACATACACACACACATAGTAAGGGTGTGGCAGTTTCTTTTTTCACCTATTTGGATCAATATACACTTTCTCAAGGCACATTTACCCTGTAAAATACATAATGTTATCATCATTTTATTAATGAGGAAAATAAGTTGTTGAAGTTCATGGTAACTCTCCTTTCCTGTAGCTTGTATTTCCCTGTAACTACTGGCAAAAAAATAAGTAGTTTATTCACCACTGTTTTTTCTTTTTCTTTCTGATCCCAATCTTTAAAACTATGTTTCAAGGGATAAATGTATTGTTTGGGGATAAAACTTGTTGATCAATTATTAATAAAAATTGGTAAAACCTAGTGAGGCCTAAATTAGTTGAGAGGACCCTGATATTAAAATAATCATGTTCCATCAGTGCCATAATCTAGTTATTCTAATTCCTTCTCCTGTGTTCACTGTTTCTCCCTCATCAATTGTTTTGTATTATATCACCCTTTTCACCAGCACACCTACCAATGAGGGGTCAGGCTTAAAGGGCACAGATGTGAATTTTCACATCTCCATGTGAAATAACTCCAACGGAACAACAACAACAAAAAAATATTTAAACATTACTTGAAAATATAATTCAAGCACACAATTTGTTTTACATGAAGTTTTCATATTATGAAAATAACATACACTTGGTATATACAAAATTTGGAGCAGAACAGGCAGATTGCCTGAAATACACTGCTGAGGGGAGCAGTGGACAAGACAGGAGAGGTCTGCTGTGCCATGTGGGTCCCCTCCCTGGCCAGGGATCAAATTCATGCTGCAGTGGCTGGAATGGTTTCAAAGTGCTCAGACTTAACCCCTTGCACCACCAGGGAGGCCCCTGTATTACCTCTTAATATTTTTCTTATTTTTCTTTTTCATAGTTTTCAATTGCATGAGTAATTTTTTGTACCCTGCTTTTTTGACCTTAACATAAATATAGTAAACACCATCTATGCTTATCAACTCTTATTATAAATAAATCCTAAGCATAAGTTTCTGTGAAGTCATAATAATCTATCAGTTTATGGCAGCATCCTTTTACATGTACAAAAATCCTTAAGGTAAGGGAAATATAAGATTACATTGTTAAAGAGAATCAATTTAAATTCTAGGGGGAAACATGACTAAATATTTGAGAAATTCCCCCCGTTTTAGTGACTAATGTAATCTTCTGGATTTTGTTAGTAATGAGGAAAAATATTCCATATTTTCTTTTTTTTAAGATTTTTATTTATTTATGCATAAAACGACTGTGGTGTCGTTCACAGGTACAGGGCAGGGAGGGACTGAGTGGATTCCCCAGAGACAGAGTGGTGAGCAGAACAATTCTATCTACTTAAATACACTGCTGAGGGGAACGGCTGGCAAGACAGTAGAGGTCTGCCTTGCCATGTGGGTCAGCTCCCTGGCCAGGGATCGAAACCGTGCTCTAGTCGCTGGGGATAGCTTGATAGCACTACTTTAAACCCTGCATCACCAGTGAGGCCCCTTCCATATTTTCTAAGGCAGGGAAATTTCCTTAGGAAATTTTCACCAAGGAAAGGGAAAGTGATCCAAGAATATAATAACTGGCAGTGTAAAACCACTTTTTAAACATAACAGCTAATATATAAATATTACCTGTACCTTATATTGTATTAATGATTATATTAAAGAAGTTAATGAGTTATTTGTATATATAGTTTAACAACAAATCATTTTTAATGATTACAGGTTCTTATCACTTCTAATAAAATTATTAGTTTTGATTACTGACATGAAATGTTAGTCATTGTTTTATAATTATATTTCTGCATCAGTGAAGATGATCTTAAAAATAACTTTTGTATGAAAATTTTTATTCCTTAAATTCTGAATAGAATGAAAGAGAAAACAAAATATTCATGACACTACTCTTGAATACAAACTGTCCTATAGTGAATAACCATATTAAATAAAATGATAATGGATTGTGGAAATAACATTGCTAATATCATTCCTGTTTTCTCAAATGTACAATTTTTAATAAAGGTGCTTATTTTATAGTAAGATTATAATTATTTGAGATAAAATAAGGGTATAAAATTTAAGAAGTCTTTTTCTTTGCATATATATGTATGCCTTTGTATTATGTTTTAATATATATTAATAAATGAAGCAAATTGGATTAATTATATAAATGAAAATGAAAACCTTAAAAATGTAATCAACTGGAACATACTTCCATTTAGACAAAAATGTTTGGATAATACTACTGCATTGCTTTAACTTTTCAGAAAATAGTTTTTAAACAGTTCTGACACTTGTCTACAACCAGTCCTCTGTCATTAAATAACAATATAGGAAGGTCCAAAGATTCTGTTTGACTGATGAAGTGCTTAGCATTTGTCTGTTCATGTGCAGTGTCATTTCAGTTGAAAAAAGTAATATATCTTATAGGCTAGATGTTAATTTGATGGATTTCTTGCTTTTCTCTATATTCCTTGATTCTTTCCTCCTTCCTTTCTTCCTCCCTTTTTGAAAAAAAAAACAAAAACAAAAACAAAAAACTGAGTTGATGGAATTTCTTGACTGTTCCAGAGTACTATAGTCAGACTATAGAAAATCTATACTGTTTATCCTTTTGTCTTCTGGAAATTTTTATAAACATACTTAACACAGATTCCAAGACAAGCCCTTTCTTTGAATATGTCTCACTGAATTGATAATAAAACAATAGCTTCCTAAATAATGTTTGACTTCCCGGAAAAGATAGTGGCCTCACTCCGGAATTAAAGAAAAATCAGTTTTTAGGTGTTTTGTTATCTGAGGAATATGTTTAGCTTTGAATCAACCTTGCTAAACCTCAGTTTCCTCATCTGTAAAATAAGATTGCTTTAACCTCTGCCTTAGAACATTGATATATAGTGAAATTGTATATTTATAACATATGAAGTGAAACTTCTTGTATAATCCTTGTCAGAGAGCCTGGCATATTAAAAGTGCTCATTAAATAGTAGTCTCAGTTTTTAAAGATATTATTTCCTTGTATGTTACGCACAAATAGTGCTGAATTTATACTACATGGGGTGACAGCCAAAATTCTCATTTATGTTGCTCTAGGTAGCAAGGAACCATTCTAGAACTCAGGGAAAATATACTTAATCCTTAAATAGCATGCTTGTTGATATTAACCATTAAATTGTAAAATAGGAAGACAGACCATTATGCTAGAAATACTAGTAAAAGACTTGTTTTATGAAATAGAGTTTATGTGTTAAATGTGGTAAAGAGCTAAAAAAGGATTCAAAGTCCTGATCAAAGATTATGAAAATTAAAATGAACTGTGACAAAGAAAGTCATGCAAATACTCACAAAACACATTAATGAATATTCTTGGCCCTGCCATGATAACATCTGAGATTTCTAATATGCTTTGAAGGGCATTTTACTGGCCTAACAGAATTTCATTTATACCTAAAAAAAAAAAAAAAAAGTGAACGCCTGCTATAAATATTTACCTACTTTTGAAAATCAGTTGGGAGAGTCTCATGAAAATGGAGAACAGATACTGGACGAGTTCTATATATAGCTTAAACTTACAGTAAGAAAAGCTGCTAAATATATAGGGTATCTCACCTGGACCTATATATCTTTCTACCTGGCTTTATAAAACAAAACAATACAAAATTTTCATGTACAACTTCAAATTATTGTGCAACAAAGAGATCAATTTACTTGATGACTATTGATCGATCGTCATGGATTCTGGGACAAGAAGAATGGAAAGCAAATGGAGAAGTGGTGCTTGGTTAGAGAAAGTCTAGATTAAAGTAATTGTGGTTTCTTTAGAGTCATCGAAAAACACAAACTTTATCTTATTAAAAAAGGAAACCTATTAGACTGCTTATCACAAGGGAAAACGATTCCCTCAACCTACATAATTTTCCCACCTTTTGTTTTATAGCAGAGCTTCATGTTTTAATATAGTAAATAAAGATGTGATTAGGAGTCAGGGAAGGTCAAGGCACACAGCTCTCTCATTCTTTCTCCTAAAGATCTTTTGGGGTTTCCAATCAATTCAGTCAAGGGCAAAATGAATTAATTAGTCGAAAGCGATATTTCAAATAAAACAATTAGCACTTTAATCCAATTTTGAAGGGGGGTGGGGACTTCACCAAGTCTCCTGCCTTTTGTTGAAATGAATTCAATTTCAAAGTTAATTTTAAAAATTAAAAGCACAACCTTGAACTCCAACAGAAATATTTAACTATTTGCAGTGTGTTCCTTTTTAACTTACCTCTGCTGAATGAGAGTGTCATAACATATTTCGAGCCTGCCACTTCATTTGGGAGAAGAAAGAGAGCCAACTAACAAATAATAGAAGTGAGGTAAGTGTGACCTGTTCTGCTACAGTTCTCAGAGGCCTTCTGAAAACCCTCCTTGTCCTTCTATAAGAAACACAAATTACAGATTAGAGCATGGATGATCAAAATGGATGCAATGCGTGGTAAATAATTAGTCTGGAATGAGGAAACAGCACTCACTTTTCCTATTCCACATGGAGCATGAATGTTCTTTTTGTTAAAACTTTAAAAAATATATACATGATATATAATTAAGTAAATTGAGTCAAAAAGCATGACTAATAAAGTAGCTATTATGCAATAATTCTGAGGTTTCGAGAGTTTTTTTTCCTCTCTAAAAAAAAAGTACAACATTAGCCCTATAAGAATTTTTTATTTTTTAAAGGAGAGATGGAATCGAATTTTCAAATATTTCTTAGGACAAATATCATTGCCGGGAAAACTAGGTGCCAGTGAAATTTTGATATTTATATAAGTTTATTTTATCAGAGGCCATAAAACGTGCTGAGAAAAGTTTAATGGAAGAGTAACATTGAGTATTTTAAATCAGTAAAGAAGGGCATCCCTGGTGGCGCAATGGGTTGAGTGCTACACTGTGAAGCGTCCGCTGCACTATGAAGCGTCCGCTGCACAGCAGTACGAGTTTGATCCCTGGCTTCTCCTGCCTGGCGGGCTGCATCTCCCAGCGCTGTATTTCGGTGAATCTGCCTGTTCTGCTCCCCACTCTATCTCTGGTGAATGAATCCTCTCGCCTCCGGTGACTCTGGCCTGTACCCCAGCTCTTGTATGCATAAATAATTAAATCTTAAAAAAAAAAAATCAGTAAAGAAGATAATGCTGCAGACACAAAGTAATATGGCAAGTAAAATCTACAGGTTTAAAACTGAACCTCCTAAAGCTATACCTGTGAATGTTTGATGACAGAACTGCAAGAAAATATGCATTTTGGAAGGAGCCTGCAAGTGGGTCGTGGTTTCGCTCATATTTTACACCATCATTCTCAATCATACTTCTATTTGGAAATATTGAGTGTTGCATGCAAAATCTGAGTAATAACCCCCCTCCCCACTCTATCCTCCTCATAAGAATGGAGTAAAGGGTAAAATAACTTTTAGGGAATAGGAACTTTCTAACTGCGGAACTCACTTCTAATACCGCCAGTCATAGGTCTTCCCTGATGAATAAATTTGATAAGAATATTTCCAGCCACATCACTATTGGTCAACTCTTACTTTTCACTTTAATTTAAAACCCAAAAAGGAAAAAGTGATTTCAAAAGCACCTATAATCTGACATGTGTGAGCAGAAATGAAAGTATTTTTTTCAAAATTGGATTAATTAGCATTATCAGAAAAACAAAGGGAACAAAGCCACCAGTAAGTAGTGCATTAATCATATTGCTAGTAATTACTGCCACAATAGAAATACAAGACAAAACAAAGAAGTTGGAAATAGTTCTAAAACTAGTCATATTTTGTAGGTATCATTGGTGAAGAAATAGACATACTTGAATGTGCAGAGAAGGCAAGAATAAAACAATCTCAAAAATCACATTAGGTTGAAAGACTCAACTACATAAATCCTGAACCCCAGAGAAATGGAAAAATTAATATGTTTGTAGTGTCTAATACATGGAGTGGAAAAGGGGACAGTGGAAGATGGGAAAGAATTGGAGGAACAGACTGTATTCCCATTTTTAAAAGAGAGAACTTATGCTATTGTAACAAAGCTAATAAGGTCTAGTCAAACTTCAAATATGCAGCATAATTTTGAAACACAGAAATAATGAGAATCCTCTAGCTTTAAATATATGACTGTCTGACATCACAGAATATAAAAGTCACAGAATATAAAAGCTTCCTTAAAGTAATAAAATATTAAATTAATTACAACTTTTAAAGGATGGAACAATCATACAGTTGATTTCTTAGTTTTTGATTTTGTATCAAATTCTATTCCAAGAATTCTTTATAAAAGCATTTCATATGAAAATGATGATTTGCATTGATTCATTTTAACATATTAAAATTGAGTCTAGTAAGGGCCAGAAGAATATGGATGAAAAGAAACTAAATGTTTTCTTCTAGTTTTAAATAACCCACATTAAGTCATTCACTTTTCTGTGTTCCAATTTTTCTTACTCAGAAAAAGAAAAACTGGGAATATAAATATCAAGTCTAATTTTTTTTTTAAGGTGACCTTCTGGGAGGTGTATGGGGCAAAGGATTTTCTCTTATTTAAAAAAAAAAAAAAAATACAAAAAAACTCCAAACAAACCAATTATGTGTTTCTAGAAATAGTGACAGACAAATTTAGGAAACTTAGTATATTATATTTTCTGAAGGAAAGGAAAATATGGAAAAAAACAACAAAAAAAAAAGTAAATATAAAACATATAAAATAAAACAATTCCTGAAAAATTTCCAAATATGGTGAAAAAATTAAAAAAACACAGATTTAAGAAGCTCAATGAGTCCCAAGTAGGAAATGTATGAAATAAACTACCCAAAGCAAATCATAGTTAAATTGCTCAAATAAGAGGGAAAAAAGGCAAGTTATATGCAGAGTGAGTAAAACTAAAATGACAGATTTATCACTGAAAACATTGTGAAAAGACAATGTGAAAGCAGCATCTATAAAGTACCTGAAGAAAAAACTGTTAAGCTAGGATTGTATATCTGATTAAAATATCTTTCAATAACAAAGGCAAAATAAAACCTTTTTCAGATATTCAAAAGTTGAAAAAATTCATCACAAGCAGAGCCAAACTAAAAGAAATGAAAAGAACTCCTCAAACCGAAGGAAAATGACAGCAGATGGAAATATGCATCTACACAAGGGCATGAGGGTCAGTAATAACAACATGGTAAGTGTATCATTTTTCTAATTATTTCATTATGCTTATTAGATAAGTATTTATGCAAAATAACAAGGTGGGATTTATAACATGTGAAATTAAAATATATGACAACACCAACACAAAAGTTGAGAGAGAAATGGAAGTAAGCTGCCATAAGGTCATATGCTATACATCAAGCAGTACATGAAAATTTACAGTGACAATTTAAAGCAACAACTAAAATATAAAAATGAAGACGTGTAGCCAAAATGTCAACGAAAGAGATTAAATGGAATCTGAAATAAGATTTAATTAACTCAAAAGAAGGCAGAGCTGTGGAAAAAGGAAAAAAAAAACAAATAGAACCACTAGAAAATAAACAATGAGATGACAGATTTAACCCTAACCCTAATAATAATCAATTATTCTATATTTTGAAATTTTCCTTTACAAATTGAAGGTTTGTGGCAACTATGTATTCAGCGAGACCATTGGCACCATTTTCCCAACAGTTCAGATGAAGGTTAGTATTTTTTAGTAATATTTTTAAATGAGGGTATGTACACTGACATTTTATTGTACACTTAATAGACTATAGCATAGTGCAAATAAAGTTTTTATATACATTTGAAAACCAAAATAAATAAATAAAAGATAGAGATAAATAAGTTGCATTTTTTAAAGCAAGACAACATCATGCTGCCTACAATATATTTTAAATATAAAGACAAAAATCGATTCAATGAAAAATATTGAAAAAACTATACTCTGCTAACACTAATCAAAAAAGAAATAGAGAGCAATATTAATATCAGTTGCTATTATGACAAAGGGAATAAGTCATCAAGGAGATATCACAATCCTTAACATTTACGCACTCAAAATTTCTTTTGATATTATTCACAGTTAACTCCTTCACAATTTCCTTTTTTTGGTGCTTACACTTACCTGTGACTGTGCCTTATTATGCTTTCATTCATTCAATAAATGTTTATTGAGTGATCACTCTGTGAGACAAGTAGTGTGCTAGGCACACACTTCAGTATTTATGTAGCCCTATGAGACTGCACAGACTATTAGCACTTTTCTAACTATGAATGTGCTGGCCCAAACAGCCTAAGGAACTAGTCCAAGGTCACCTACAGTGTTAGTTAAGGTGTCAGATCTAAAATGCACTTCTTTGATTTGTGTGAATTTTTTTGTAGACTCTCACTCAATTCAGATTCTCCATATGTGTTAGTATTTTCCTTGTAATTGATCATCGTGAACAATGATCTCTGGACTCTTAGGATTTTGGAGTATCACACTGAATTCTCCAAACCTAGAAGCCGCCATTCTGGTTCCTTAATGTAGCCACATCTGAATTAACTCTGAATGAGGATACAATCTGGCTGCCATACTTCTGTAACTGTCAACATGTTTAGAAGCCCATTTAGTCTTCTGAAAGGACCATGTATTATCGATTGATAAATAACATGATGATACTAATTGTAAGAATTTCGTGGTGAATTACAATTTACAAAGGGCATTACGTACAAGATTGAAAAGGTAATCTTCATAGTAAACCTGTTTACAAAATGTTATTAGCAATCTCATCTCCATTTTAAAGATGAGAAAACAGGGTCTCCCTGGTGGCACAAGAGATTGAGCACCGCACTGTGGAGCTTCTGCTGCCACTGCAGTGGAAGTTCAATTCCCGGCCAGGGAGGGGACCCACATGGTGCAGCAAACCTCTCCTGTCTCTCCCATTGCTCTCCTCAGCAGTGTACCTCATTCGATCTGCCTGTTCTGCTCCCTGCTCTGTCTCTGGTGAATCCTCTTACCCAACCCCATGCCTCTGGCCTGTACCCCAGCTCTTGTATACATAAATAAATAAAAATCTTAAAAAAAAAAAAAAGATGAGAAAACAGATTTAGAAAGTTAAAGGAATCTTTCCAAAATTGGCAGGTTTTCAGTGGAAGAGCCAGGATTAGAATCTGTGTGTATCTCATACCATACCTCGTGCCTTTCATTGATAAATGTGGTCTGCCCATTTCCCATTTCATGGATTGCTTTAAATGTAGCTGAGATTATCTTGGTTCTTACTTATTGTCACCTCCTCAGATTGAAGGTATACCCTCCTTTTGATTTTTCTTTTGACAATGTGTAATTCTATAAATGTTTTTTACCACTTAAATCTGCTTCTTAACTTACTAAGTTTATCAGGTACTGATGACTGAAATCTCTGCCTTCATGTTTTCTTTCATTTGGGGGATTTTGGGGGTGATTGGTTCCATACGCAGTGTTCAAAAGACAACCTCTGATTGTAGATTTTTTTTCTGTCTGCAAATATGACTTCCTGTTTTCTACAGTTAAATAGAGATTTGGAAATTGGGTTGGCTTTGCTTTTCCATTTTTGAAGACTTCCTAGAACCACAACTGTAATTTATGAAGCCAAGTAAGCTGTAAAACTAAAGAGGATCAGAAAAAGTAAGAATTGGAAATATAAATGCTACCAACTTTCAATCCAAGACTTTCTTTATTGCAAAGAACAGAAATTCCTTTTTCTTCAGAAGAAAGGAATTTTTTTCTGTTTTGCTTGCCCTAAAGTTATCTTTCCTTCACTTCACTTGCCAGTAAGAAAACAAATGACAAAATGAATGACACACAGAAGGAAATTTGTATTAAGGTAAGCTTGTCTATTAAAAAAAAAAGAAGAAAGAAAGAAAAGAAAAAAGGAAATCACTTGGAGGAGTTTAACTTTGCTTTCTGTTCATCTCTTACTCTCTTTCCCCTCTGACCCTCTCTGATGACTTGTGCAGTCTTTAGTTTAGCTAGGTCCTTACCCAGTGAGTCTTTAGACATAATTGGAAAATCAGAAGCACAAAGCAATGAATTCCGATTCAAACTCATAAGACTCTCAGACTAGCCACAGAGGAATTTGGCCAGTCATTTTTGCCAAGTGACACCTCTCTTCTAATCTCATGCAAATCCAAATTCTTTCACTTTGAAAAGTTTTATGTGGAATGAAGGACAAATGCATCCTTAGTGTTCTTGGCAGCACTTTGGAACATAAGGTGTTCAAAAGACAAAACTATCACGATTAATAATAGCAACAATCCAAAGCCATGGTAGGCACTGCTTTCCAAGAACCTTCTCTGGCCTGAGGGCTGGGATCCCGCCGGACAGCAACATCTCAGGGAAGTCTTGCCTTCCCCAGGGTCTCAGTGTCCTTAGCTGTGAAGTTGGGGGTGGGGGACACTAGTTAACCCAACTCTAAATTATGTCCAGGATAAGCACTGGAACAAAAAATGGATACAATCACATCAATATACTTTAAGAATGCATTTTATCTTGTCATTTATACTTCTTCCCCAAAGAAAGGAAAACAATATCAGAATTGATGCAGACAATATCAGAATATTGGGGCACATACATCTCTCATTGCTGAGGTGATTTCCTTTTACAATTTATCAACCCACTAGAAAAAAGCATTTAGTGGAAGGACACATCATTTGGAAGAATGAATGCTTCCCACAATGGGAGCTGGTGCATTTCTAACCAGTGGAAGCAACCTCATTTACCACAGTCTGCAATTATCAGTGATTCCAAACTCAAGCTTCCTCCAACAGCATTCTGAAGAACAAGTCTTTCTGGAGATTATAGAGTCAGCTATTGAATTTCTGTAGACTAGATTAGAATAACATTGAGCTCCGGTTAAATTTACAGTTTCTTTTCAGAATCAACATGTTTAATGTATTCACCTTTTATATTCTAAGACTGTATTGCTTATTGATGTTGCCACAGGCTTTTATCTTATCTCACCCCATCTTAACTTTCCTTGTCTTATCTCATACTCTGAAGTCATTACACTTATTATATTAAGACACCTTTATAACAAAAGGCTTTTGTTCTCAATAGAACCTTTTTAAGTCCTCTTTCCCCTCTAGTCTGACATAAAGTGTGTACCTTGGTTCTCTTTTCTTTCTGAGTTAAGCGCTTAAATGGAAGTAAAAACAAACAAACAAAAAAGGAAAACAAGCAAATATTTTATTGAAGCATAAGCAGATACACACGTGCACATGCCCCCAAACCCAAACCAATTAGAAAAGCATGCCACTGTGGAAGGTGTGGAAGGCTAGGGAGCTCAGGCCTTTTGTTTAAGCAGGTGCTTGGGAACAAGGAGACATCGGCCAGATTCAAGGCATCGTGCGAAGATCTGGCTTCACTCATCGCTTGTTGTTGAGCCCCAGGAACAAAAATGTAGCAAATAATGCAAAGAAAATCCTTCTAAGAGTTCTGGGCCCAGAAACTAATCCAGGCAGGTATGACTTGTGTCTGTAGTTTGATCGGGGCAGATTGCTTTGGTATTTAATTAGTGAATGGGTGGAATCTGCACATTGAATTTAAGAAGAAAGCATTTCATTTTTAGTCCTTGAGAAGTTGTGAGCAGTCCAGGAAAGATATTGAATCTCTCGAGACAACTGCTCACAGCTACCTCACAGGGTCAATGGCATTTCTTGAATATTAGCATGTATCACAAGCAACAAAGCACAGTGTAGCGTTTAGATGAGAGTCTTCTATGTACAAATATAAGTGAAAATTAAAATGGGCTGGAAATAGAAGGGGGTTCATGGTGGAGATTATCAACAGGTGTTTGGCAGAAATAAAAATGGAAGTGGGTGTGATTTAGCTTGAAGCCTTCAACTTCCTGGCCATCTGCAGCACTACTGGTCATATTAAAAATCCAGATGGGCTCATTTGTGAAGACTCAGTCCCTGTGCTAGGGACTAGGGAGTCAGGGAGGCAGAGGGCACTACTACACACCTGAGATGTGTCAGGCATGATGCTCCATGGTGGCAGACCACTGGCTCGGAAGGGGCGAGAGAAAGGTGAGACACGGAGATGATGGGGCTTTTTGACAGAACTCGATTCCTGTTCCTCATTTCCTGGCCTGGAACTGCTCTTTTATCCTTATGTGTTCTCCATCCTCTTCATCATCCAGAGGTAGCTTGTTACATCTCTCAGGTTCTCCTTGACTTACTCTGGAAGGAAGATGAGACTGTCACAGCTTCCCCTTAACAATCCGCTGAGGAGGAGAGGAAAAGCCCACGTTGTTCGAGGAGTGACAACTGTCTCTCCTCCTCACTAGGGAGAAGAGACATCACTGAGCTAAGGATGCTGGTAACATGAGAACTCTACCTGAGAAAAACTGCTTTTGGCTGCTAGGTCAGCCACTTGTGAGCCATGGACTCTTGGGAAATTGTGTATTTTTTCTCTGGATCTCATGTGACTAAAAGCCGTTCATCTGGGTTAAATTCAGACTCTGCAACTTCTTAGCTGTGTGACCTTACGCAAGGTACTGAACCTATTTTTGCCTCATTTTATTTCCTCATCTGTAAAATGGTTCTAATTATCTCCCTCAAAGAGCTTGTGTGGATTAGAGGAGGACTGGATATAAACTAGTGTACAGTGCCTAGAATGGCCTATAGTGAATATTCATTGATTTTTTTTTTTGCTTATTAACTGAATTTTTAGGCATATTCCCTATTTTACAGGTTCTCTATCATCAATTTTGGACAAATAATTTTGAAATTCTGTTTCTTAAAAGTTACTTCTTAGTAACTAGTTATTTATTTATAACTATTTTACTATAAATTTATTATAAATTATAACCAATTTTTAAATTTATACTATATTGTCCTCATTTATTTCTCGTCGGTGATTGATTCTTAGGTTGCAAAGAAACCATCCTGTAGGGCCTCCCTGGTGGCGCAGTGGGTTAAGCAACACACTATGAAGCAAACCGCAGCCACTGCAGCATGAGTTCGATCCCTGCTGCCAGCCAGGGAGGGGATCCACATGGCGCAGGCAGACCTCTCCGGCCTTGCCCGCTGCTCCCCTCAGCAGTGTACTTCTGTTGATCTGCCTGTTCTGCTCCCCGCTCTCTGTGAATCCTCTCACAACCCCCCCCACCTCTGGTCTGTACCCCAGTGCTTATATGGATAAATAAATAAATCTCAAAAAAAAGAAAAAAAAAAAACCATCCTGTAGTATAATAGCATCCTGAATTCATACACCTGAGCCACTGCCAGAAGCATGTAATGGTGGTGGCTGGAATATTGTTATTTGCATCTTATGTGAGAGGAATGTTACACACATTGAGTGGAATGGTATACCTGAGGTTGCACAGGGTACTGAGTATGTTCTGATTCATAAAGCCAGCTAACCGCTGAACACTTACCAATGTCATTAGTCATGTGCACTTGCCACTTCCTGAACTGTCACAGTTGAAAACAAGTCTAATAATGACTGATTTCCATTCTATTTTATAAATCACTTGAATACTGTGGTGATAGATAATATTACATACATACCAAGTAGAAGAAGAAAAAAGTTTCCAGAAGGCTATTTCCAGCACTCAAAATGGAGCTACTGATGTGTAAATTCCCATTGTGCTGATGTTATATAAGTATGTAGGTAGATGGAATTTTGTCTAAACATTCTTTAATTATTACAAATTACCACTGTATTTTTAAGATCAAAATTTCCAAGAGGATTTTGGGAAAGCCTTCTACATTTGCAATTTTAACTTTTAACTAACACTGTTTTCATGGAACCCAAGTATCTAGAAGCTTTTGAGGTGCCTGTGGGTTTGGTACTTGAACTTGACAATACAGGGTATGAGCTTTGAATGAGATATCAGTGGTAGGATAGCTTGGTTATCTCCCCATAGTACTCCCCAATGTGAGGAAACTGATGCTCAGAGAGATTATTTTCTCAAATTGACATCATTGATTAATTTTTATAATAATTATTAGTTCATAAGATCAGGTTGTCAGTTTCCATTTAAAAAAAAGTCCTAATCAGGTTGCCAGTCTACAAATCCCACCAATTTTTCCATCTCGCCATGTTAAGTTTATGAAATCAAGTAAGTTAAAATGTTAGCAGTAGTGCTTAGGAAGGTATGTCTCTGTATATAATTTGTTTTCTAAGAAGCTTTACATATTCATTCACTACGTACTTAATGGTCTATTCAAAATTTTATGGATTATTCAACTATAGTTTCTTCTTTTTCCAACCTTCTAAATAATTATAATTGGTTTTGGTTTTCCATAAAATAGAATTTAAGTTTTTGTGAAGGTCTTTCCATTCTGGACACAGTATATAAACATTTTCAGTTTTATGTTTCTGCAAATATTATGTGTCTGCATCACACTTTGTATCTCTGCCTTTCCTAAACCTCATTCCCGGGAGATGCAATTGCCCTTCCCTCCACATTCATACTGGTTAAACTTTTTCTCTGTTAAGCCCAATGGAAGGAACACTTTTACTAACATCCACACCAATTAACATTCTCTATTTCTCCATTTCATCTAAGCATTTTCTCAGGGACACCTATTTCCATTCATCTACCATACTCCCATTTTTTTTCAGATGATTAATAAGTAATTTCATAAAACATGTGCTTTTGTTCTGGGAAAATCAACATTTTAATCTCACTCACTATGAAAATGATCAATGATAGTATGTAAGAAGTCTTCAGAGGGAAATGGTGGCCACATATCACACAGTCTTGTGCGACCATGTTCCTGAAATCTGCTCTGGTTTACTTGTCCACCTTAACATGGAGGCATCCATGTGCATCATGGTTTGGTACTTACATGTGTGTCTGAACGTGTGTTTGAGCCTTTTTCAATGTTTTCATACAGGTTAAAAGAAATAATTATATATATTTTTTCCCAATTTGAACGTTGTTCTATTTTCTGAACCACATTTTTCATTTGAGTGCCATGTTCACTTTGATAAGAGATCATTCTCCTGTTTTCATATCTTACTGCCAAAAGGGACTCACTGGTTATCTCATATTGCAGGCAATTCGAACTTTAAGTAAGCCTGTCTTTATCAACTACTGTTTTAACAGCTGATTAATTAGTGCTGCGGAGATCCAGGGGAGGCCTTTATCTGAAGAGCAGTTCAACCATTAGCAAAGGAAACTTCCTTGTGCACCAGCAGCTCAGATAACAAGGTAAGATAATAGTTCACAGTCCTTCTCTGGCTAATGCAAATAGGAGCACTGCCTCTAATCCCAACACATGGGCCAGAGAGAAATGCTCAGCCAAATACTCCAATACTGTGCTCTTCACTGGCAAAAGCTAGTCATTTTATATATATTTTAGTAAGAGCACCTTGCAATTATATAGAGCAGCTGGTATTTGAAGTTTGAATAGCATTAGGTAGATGTTGGCTAGTCACAGAAGGAAATCATGCTCCAATAAAGTTCACCAATGACCATGGCTGGGTTGGTCTTATCAGTTGAGAGTTAGTTTGTGGGCCTGGAGCCAGCCCTCTTGTTAGATGTTTATTCTTGGACAAGCCACTTACTCTTCTTGTAACTTAGTTGCCCTCTCTACAAAATGAAGCCAATAATAGAACCTGTAATTGTTGTGAAAATTAAATGAGCCAATGTCTCCAGTGTTCTTCAAATTTTTTTGACACATGAAAACTGCTCAGCAAATGTTGACGCCATTACTCGAGTCAAATCCCAACAGAATTAATCAGAGGTGATGAAATATGACCAGACAGTATCTGCAACTCTGATTGTACATAGACTATCGAAACTATCAGCCCCTATTTACATTGTTATGACTTCTACTGGCAACAGCTATCTATTACAGTAAGAATTGACATTATTCTAAGCACTTCCTGTACTTAACCTTCACAACTCTATGAGGAAGGTACTATTTTTCTTCCACTTTACATTCACAGGGTCACAAGGGTAAATAACCTACCAGCTATTCTTGAGCTTCATCAGGAGAAAAAACCTGATGACCCTATTGCTGTAGCACCCACATCATACAGCAGTTACTTTTTGTTCAATTTTTGAAATATTCTGCAGGCACCAGTGTGCTCTCAGCTGTAAGACCCATTCGGCTCTTCTGTTTTTATGTTAGGTAAAATATCTTATAAATTAAGAGCTCTTCAATATTTTATTATGAAATAGGCTTTTTATTAGATAACTAACCAATGGTAGGCTAATGTGTTTGAGTACATTTAAGCTAGGTTAAGCTAGAAACTGTGATGCTCAGTTGGCCAGATATATTATACACACTTTCTATTAGCAATATTCAAAAGGATTTATTGTGATGGGTTTATGGGACTGTCACTGGAACAGTGTAATCTCCATAGAAAGGGGAGGTCCCAGGTTCCCCACCCCACCTAGGGAAGGGTGGAGCTGATAGATGTCCCAAAGTTAGAAAGGACTAGGGAGAGGACTGGGGAGAGAAGACATGGAGAAGGCACAAGGAGCAGAGAGACACGTGAAGAAGAAGCAGTGCTTGTTCCTTGGCCTTGGGTTTTCCCCAGAGACTTAGGGGACATGGATGGAGACACCTAGATGTGGGTGAAAGATCTGAGGGTAGGCTGATCATGGCAGCCTTTATCTTGACTTGAACTTTGATTTCACTGCTTTTCTTCCAAACTTGCCTGGCCCCTTCTGCTCCTTTCTTATGGTTCCCAGTCAAGAAGTTATCTCAGACTTATGGCAAAACATTCGCTTCATCGGTCCTGCTTAGGACTAACCCTATTTAGCTGGGCATGCACCCACTTGGGGATGGGTAACTTGGGATGTTTTATTGGAAACTACTGTCCCTTCTTCTCTCCATTGCACACTGCTTCTATTAAAATTCTTTTCTCCTGAAGGTCTTATGCAGTAAGAGTATGTTTTGTCTTTATGTGGTGATGGCAGAAACTATTTAGACCATGCAAGGTTTAGAAGGTTCCACAGTACCCCTTGGTCGGCCAGCTAACATCCCCATCATAAGTGGAAAAAGATCTGGTTTTTTGGTTTTTGGGTTTTTTTTAAAAACATTTTAAAAGGACAGATTTATTTGGAAAAGGAGGAAGAAAAACAGAAGCACCTGAAGATCTGTGAGTGGAGGAAAACTATTAGTATACCTCTATTCTGCATGTATACTGTATGTTGGGTACTTCCCCATTTGTAGATGCTCAGAGGTAAAGTAATTTACCCAAAACCCAAGGCTAACAAATAGTTTAGATAAAATTCAAATCTGTATCTTTTCCAACTGTTTTCCTTACAGTATGAATGAATGTCTCTTCAATGTGTATATTTGCGGGAAGGGAAAGTTTGAAGTAAAGAGGAGAAAATTTTGTAAGCAAGAAATAGGGGTTTGACTGTGGGGTTTGACTCAACTGATTTATTTTACCCCTTGAGATTCCCTCATAGGCTAGGCACTAGTTCTGAACCATCATTTCCCTTGTTGGGCAGTAAGGGCTCCCAGCCTACAGGAGTAGACACGTATGCCACTTCCCTTTCTTCCAAGATCTATTAAATGGAGAAGTGTTTATGCACAGAGATCTGATTTGCTTACTTAATTTTCTTTGTTGTATTGGGTGGATTTTTCTCCCTTTCAGCAGATGGTGCAAATGTGTTTAGTTTTAACACATTAATTTGCAAAAGATGGAGCAAGCTTTCTCATTCATTCAAGAAGCGCTGAAGTGGGTTTATTGTGACTATCTGGGGCAGAGGTCATCCTACCAGGTGTTGGCTTCTTGACCTGTTTCATCACTTTGCAAGAAGCATGTATCTTATTACCTGTTAGGAGGCCAATACAGAGATTTTATTGAAATTAATCAACATGCATTTTTCTGTGTTTTGAATTATATTTTTTATTGCAGTCATATAGTTATACAACACTGTACAGGGCTCAGCAGTATGGGTTCACACCTTTTCAAATGCAGGTTACCACACCATGCCTACCACCAACGCACCCGTAAGTCCTCCACCACTGGTCACAGAATATTCATATAGAACATTTGTGAGAATTGATTAAAAGAAATTATCATTGCTTCTAAGAAATATAATGTGGTTAAACACTTTTTTTGACAGATAAGAACAACTGATAATATTTTGAGGCTAATGTAGAGAAAGTCCAAGGCAGCCTTTTGAGAGGAATAGAAATAAGCCAAACAAAGTTTATCCAAGAAGAAACAAAATGCCATTTGTGCTTATGATCCTATTTTTCCTTTATACGATATTTCATGGTATATAGAAATAAGCTTAGCAGTGCTCTTATGTTGGCAATACTTGTCTGAAAATAAAAACTGTAATTAATTTTAAGGATAAAGCATCAAGTCACTTCTGGAGTTGTGGAGTCTAGGATAAGCCTCAGCTTCATAGTTCTGTACCTCTCTAGGAAATCCTAAACCACTTTTCCTGCTAAATTTCTCAAAAGACCCACTTCTGGTCACCTGGTGGTAGATGCATCAAAGGAACTAATTGACCCCCTTAGGACATATCCCCAAACTTCAATCCCTCAACTGAGAAGGAAATGTCACATCAATTATGGAGGAAAGTTGGCAGAAGATTGGAATTAGACCTTGGTTATGTACGAGACTGAGGAACTTGTTCAGCTATTGCATAAACATTTATGGAGTACCTAATGTGGACAAGGCCCCAGGGGACACAGAGATGAGTCTCACGTACCCTTTCCCTTGCAGGGTATCCAGTTACAGCATAAATAACAAGGAGGTAAAGGGTGTTAAGTGCCATAAAAGACATGCAGGTGAAGTGTTAGGAACACGGAAAAGGTGATCTGTCCAGGTTCTGTTACACTGTCACTAATACTTTCTGTGGTTTTTCCTTAGAGTGGAAATAAAAATGTCATACCAAATTAAAATGTGTTCTGAGCAGCACCAGGAATAAATAATATATTGGTGAAAGAGTATGTGTGTGTAAATGATAAATTTATATTAACATTACTGATAAATTCCACCCCCTAAAGAAAACTGACATATTTGCTGAGCTAAGTGAACCTGTTCTTGAAAAAAAATCACAGAATAATATTTAGCAAGAAAAAAGTTGATTTATTGCTAAGGTTTTCATGTGTGAAAAGATTATGTTTCGATATATAAAAATGTTTCAAAGTACGTATAGCAAAAGTTCAAATTAGCAATATTATCACTGAGTGGTAGGATTGTGAGTGATCATCTTCACTGTGATGCTCCATGTTTTCCAAATTTTCTGGAGTAGTGTGTCTGATTTTTATATCCATCCTCCTCCAAAATTGTATTCTCAGATCCCACAAACTTTGATCAGTATGACTAGCATTCTGACTGATTTCATTTACCATTGAGACAACTTCTTTTGTATCATCTTGCTCTCTTGACTGTGACTATGTCAGAAACCAGACGGGAAAAGTCATGTTTTGTTGATTCTATCTCCATGTAACTTGAGTTTTACCGTGAAAGTTTCTTATTTGGTTTCTCATGGGGATTTTTTTCTGTTCATTCTGTTTATTTTTTTTTATTTTTTTTTTAAAGATTTATTTATTTATGCATACAAGCACTGGGGCACAGACCAGAGGTGGGGGGGTGGGGGCGAGAGGATTCACCACAGAGAGCGGGGAGCAGAACAGGCAGATAACAGAAGTACACTGCTGAGGGGAGCAGCGGGCACAGCAGGAGAGGTCTGCTGCACCATGTGGGTCCCCCTCCCTGGCCAGCAGCAGGGATCGAACTCGTGCTGCAGTGCTGCGGTTTGCTTCATAGTGTGCTGCTTAACCCACTGTGCCACCAGGGGAGGCCCTGTTCATTCTGTTTAAATGCTTGTATGTTTATGTCATAGTTGCCTATCTTGCTTCCCCAATATCTTGGTTATTCCCCACCCTGGGAATAACCAGGGTGTGGGAGGTGATGGTCGTGGTTCCTGACTAGTCTCTGCCCAGATGCTCTCAAGGTGATGGTGCACAGGTGAATTGGTGGTGGAAATTCTATGAGGACTACACCTAGAAAAGAAAACAAACATGGTTAATATGTTGAGAGAGAGACAGAGGAAGGAAGGAAGGAAGGAAGGAAGGAAGGAAGGAAGGAAGGAAGGAAGGAAGAAAGGAAGGAAGGAAGGAAGGAAGGAAGGAAGGAAGGAAGGAAGG